>CM056589.1:24766482-24986482 GCA_029721435.1 Gymnothorax reevesii
TAACGTGTTTGCCGATTGTATGGTCTGTGACATAATGGGTCAACCTGACGTGCTGAAAGGGGGCATATCGCTACCTATTGGAGCAGAGATGTGCTTCGGTCAATAAATCGATTCCCTCTCGTGCACGTATACTGGGACAAGAAAAGTAGTCTGATTAAATCGCCTAATCGAGCTATAACGGTAGCTTGAATTAATTGTGCATATAAAAGTACTGAGTGTCTCTTGGAGAAGCGGAGAAAATGTCTCCTTGAGATATCACTGGAATTAGGCTCTAGGGTTAAGCCCTTTCTGTCTGCTTGTTTCAGGTTGCCTGCTGGCAACTAGCCAATCACTGCTCCACTCCCAGGCAGACTGCTGAGCGAGGGACAATCAGATTTGAACTTTACCAAGGCCTGTAGTTGGTGCTAGCTGCCTTGCTAACAGCTAGCTGACCCTTGAAAGCTGTATTGAAGGCACTGAAGCATGATGCACTTATCCTCGTATACAACGAATACAAGGTTCTTGAGCAGATAGACTAATTATGCAAATGCATCAAAAATAACCGGATAGACTGGCAATTTCAGTCCGAAGGGATCAGAAATGCCTGTGAAACTGGAGAGAATTTTACACCTCCTGCTCACTTTTCCTTCAATAGCTGTAGCGCATATAAGGGCTCGTTTCAATTCAGTCCGTTAAGGAGTCGTTGGAGGAGGGGCAGGAAGGAATAGTTTTCCCTGGGAAACCTCACTTGTAGGTTAGGAACGCCGTGGAAGTCAGCAGCTAGGAGGGGAGTCACCATTGTAACCCCCCTCTTGTCCTCGCCGTGCCCCTCTGTGGTGAATTCAAGGCTGTTGGCAGCTATTCACTTCACATTCCCTACACCAGCAGGTGCAAATGAGAAAATGTACACACCTCACACCGCACCTAAAGGTTAAGTTTCTTTTTTGGGCCATGATTTCCTTTTAATGTGTAATTAACTGCACCGTAGGATAACACTACTGTGGTTTCAATGGTCTGTTCGGGGCCTGACCATGAATTCACAAAATTGTAGTACAGTGTGTAATTCTCTTTACCATCCAGCAAGAGGTTAGACCAGGGTTGTCCAGCCTTGTTATTTGATATTCCCCCCATTTATAATTTCATCTCAACCCTAAGTTGGTACACTTCTGCAGTGTAGCAGCTCGGAAGCTTTCTTCCTGTGTCAGGCAGCAAGGGAAAGCATCATAATGGTAGAATTTAGTTATCAGGGTCGGGCAGCCATGCTGTTTTTGTTGAATGAGGTTCGCTTTGTGAAAAGGGGGGGTATGATATGATGATAGACCTCCAGTCTCCGGGTTGGGCAGCCCTGCTGTAGCGTTTGAATGACTCGTGCTTTGTTAAGGTTGGACTGAACACCTGCAGGATGGTAGTTCTTCAGAATCAAGGTTTGGCAGAGGCCCTGAGTTGGACCATAGCGGTTGCCCGATTGCTGGTGTGAGGTGTTTGTGGCCTTGGCGCTCTCGTGTGTAATTCCTTTGGGGAATATTGTGGTTTGTTTCTCTTGGGGCCTCTAATGAGAACTGGAGGTGGGTATTGCTGTGTGCGTCAGTGAAGCACTCCTGCGGTGTTTACAGTGTCAGAGAGCCAAGCCTCCAGCCCGGGGTTATATAATGCTGTAGGGAGGGGGAGTGTCATGTGCACGTTTACTAACAGGCCTGTTTCTGTGTGTGTATGTGTGAATATTTATTTTGCGTGTGTGTGTGTGTTATGGCATGCAAGGTGTTGTGAAACAGAATGATTAAGCCAGTAATTTTTTGTCAAACTTATTTTTATATTGAACTTGTGCAAAAATTCTGAATCAGGTGTTACAAACGGAAACTGCTCATGTCACACAAACACCCCCCCCCCACCACATTACAGGAAAGAAGAGGCCCCAGAGTGCAAAACTTCAATTATGTATCAGAATAAAGATAGTTGCTCTGCACAATAGAAAGTCCTCATTGATGGGAGATGATATCATGAATGGAGGGGAAAACCAGTGAGTGACCTTATGGGGACTTGGGAGGAAAATTCAGGTGATGATAGAAGGGGTTGGGGAAGGATGACTGGTGCAGATAAAGGGATGGGGAGGTGAGGAATGTCTTATTCCTCCACAGTCATTGTTGTGTGTGTGTGTGTGTGTGTGTGTGTTTCTCAGGTGCTTGATGGGACTGAGAGCAGGTACACAGGCATACAGATTGGAACACTGCAGGATGAGGAAGAGGAGGAAGGGGGCGGGGCCAGCACTCTGCCGGACGAGCCCCAGCGGCCCTTCTCCCAATCAGCTCTTGGTATGTTCTCTGCCTCTCCTGCTGAAACTCCACCCCTCTATCCCCTGTGTCTATGGCCATTTTGGAAAGCGTAGGCTGTGGCCTGTAAAGATTGGATTTTTAGGCTGCGACGTCTCGGTACGGTAGGCTGTTTTATTGTTAAGGCGCTTTAGAATGCATCCGAGAAATGCAGCCCTCATCTTGCCTGATATCAGACCGATTTCTCAGCTTGTTTACACTTCGTTTCCATAATGAAAATTCGGTCTGCTGTCAGGCCAGATGAAGGTTGGATTTTTAGGCAGTATTCTTCACTATGGAACAGCCTGCGATGACATAGCTGCCTAAAAATAGTCTTTAAAGGCGGCAGCTTACCCTTTGAGAAACGGCCTGTTAGTGCTGGGGCATAAGCACTTCCTCTCATGTAATGCTGAAACCCACCCTTAAAATCCAACTGGGAACAAACCGAAAACAAGAGCTTTATCTTTGGGAAATCATTCGCTTCATAACACTGTGCAGTACACTGCGCAGCGTGGATGGTAATACCCTCAAAAGAAAGCTAGCAGGCTATCTTGCTGTTCAAATACTTGTGCATCATATTGTCTGCTTGTATGATGCAACTGTATCCTGATCTTTACCTGGACAGTAGTGCAGTAGAGTTCACATTCTGCATCATCCTGCGTCTGGCGTTGTCCCTCGTCTGCTAACTTTTCAACGTTAAGACTCCAGCCTCCACGAATATTAACTGATTCTGACCAAACTTTGCATGTGGCATCATTACACCAAGGACCAAGGATTCCATTTCAGCCCGATCGGACTGAAGATAGCTGACATAGGCCTCCATCTTGGATTTGGTCCTGAAACCACTAGATAACTTGTTTGCTAACCTCACGGCTATTGTTTGTTCCCCACGTACTGCTGAGAGTTAACCTACTGCACTCCAGTTGAGTTCTGCTTCCCTGGAAGCTGTAGTTATCTTATTACCGGTGTAGTCAGGAAAGGGACATCCAACAAGAATATTGCAGAAGTTTGGTATAAAAGCCTCTTTCTCTGATACTGGTGTTCCCTTTGATGGTGTATGTGAAGCTTCAGTGACCTCTCTCTCTCTCTGTCTCTTAGCCCTGAGCAAGCCTCACCTGGTAGAGGGCAAAGGTCGCAGTCGACGGTCGTCGGACGGCAGTGTGGAGCGGCTGGTGTTGAAGGAGGAGGTGCTGGAGTCCACAGGACTGGAGAAGAAGGCAGGTCTCGTGCTGTGATGGTTCTGCCGCTCTCGTCCCTCTTCACCTAATTGCTTTGCGTTTTGCGGGGGCAGCATCTTATCAACATCTGTCACAATATGATCTAAACTCTAATTTTCATTAGAGGGGGCAGGGGGCACATGTTGTCTTCTGATGACTTGTTTTAAGTTACTGCTTAGGAGTGACGCTGAATCATTTTTTTAATGCAGGTCTCCAGGATTATAGGGGAGATTGGCGGCTCTGCCGATCGGACCGCGGAACCACTAGCCCACTGCGTCCGGCTGCTGTCCGCCTCCTTCCTCCTCCGTGGATGCAGCAACGGTACGACCCCACGCTTGCACTGGGGCTGAGCTCTCAAGCAAACATGCTACTGTATGCAATTCTGTAGCCACCAGCTCATGTCACTCTCGACCTCTTTCCGCATTGGTGAAGGGGAGTGGTTGGTATGCCTGGTCCCTGCTAATATGGCAATAGTTGAGTGTGTATGAGCAAGCATCTCCAAATCTGGCTCTCCGCCAGATCCAGGCCTAGTTTTAGTTTGTCCCGCGTAAATGACTAAGGTGTTGGTGATACTCCTCTGACAAGACTGTCTTCCAATTTTGACTCCCATGCAAGTTAGGGTTGAAAGCCAGCAGTTCTTGGACCCTGTGGAGAAAGGATTAGCCATGTTACTTATGGTGGTGGTTTTTCTCATCCAGGTCTGGTACCGGACTCTGAAGTGCGTGTGAGTGTTAAGACGTTGGCGGTGAGCTGCATTGGGGCGGCAGTTGCCCTGCACCCTGAAATCTTCTTCAACAGACTTTACATGGAGCCTCTTCTAGACCTTCAGCTCGATGGTGAGGGCGATGGACTAAGGAAACGTCAACCATAAATGCGGCTGAGAATAACAAATGATGACCAAAGTGTGACAGACTTTCTTCCTGTTTCAAAATTGATATTGTTGTACCTGAATGATTCGTAGATGTTTGTTTCTAAAAAGAGGAAAAATTCAGCAAGGTAGCGCACGGCGAGGTTGTAAGGTTTGAAGTCGTGCTTTCAGGTGAATGTGTGTTCATTCTATTGCAGAGCAGCAGTATATATCGGACATTTTGCTGTTAGCTGAGCACGGCGATCCTCAGATTAGGGGGGCCACCGCAGTCCTGTGTGGAACCCTGATCTCCTCCGTTCTCAGCAAAACCCGCTTCTGCGTTGATCCCTGGCTCACTAGTGTCAGAAGCTCCACGGGTGAGCGCTAAGAATTTACCCCTCGACCTTCATCTGGGATGTTGTTTTTGTGCAGGGATGTCGTATGGATGGTTTTTCATGGGAAGTTGGAATAATTGTAGCCCCCGGACAAAGTCGGGCGGCTACTATGGATTCACGCGTGTCTTCTCCACTTGAACCTCGAGGTTTTATAGGGATTCCCTTTTGAATGGTGCTATTGATTTGTAAAGGGATTCCATTTTGAATGGGAATATTGTTTTTGTGGAGGGATTCTGTTTTGAAGGAGAGTATTGTAGTGTCTGGGGTGGCTGTGAATATTGTTTTTGCATGGATGTTTTGTTTGAGATGTGTTGTTTGATGTTGTTTTGTTCGGGGATGATATTGTGTAGTGACGTTAATCCTCCACATCCCCAGAAAACCCCCTTTCTCTGGTACACTGCGTGCTCTTGCTACAACGGAGTCTGAAAGACGAGTCCTCGGTCACCTGCAGGATGGCGTGTGTTGCTGTTAGGGTATGTGATTTCATTCACCCCCCTTCGTATCATCTGAGCATGTGCTGCGCTCAAACATGCACTTCCCATTGATTTGACTCTGCTCAAGTGCTTTGCTGAGTGGTTTGAGGGCAGATAACTGACACGTGCTTCATGTTCACGCTGCTGCTATTATATGCTTTTTACACACTCTGTAACTTCATTTGCATCTGTTTGGTAATTGGTGTAGAATGTTAATATGCCTGAAGATGGGTGTATGTTGGTGTTGGTGTGATTGAATAGCTCACATCTGTTGTTCTCAACCTTCTCCTAGGGGTTTACCTGTCAGATTTAGGAGTATACCTTGATTTTACCGAATGCACGCCTAATACAACAAATTGAGCCCTATTAGGTGTGCTTGCGATAGAACCCATGCAATACCTTGACGCAGATATTAAGGAAACATCGTTGCATATGAATTTTCATTGAAGTGACACTGACTTGGTCTGATCTTGTATTCGATTGTGAGGCTTCACCCCTTGCTCTCTGTTTTTGCAGCACTGCATAATGGCTCTGTGTAACAGCAGCTATTGTGAGCTGGGCCTGCAGCTGCTCATTGACCTCCTGACCCTCAGGGACAGCTCTTATTGGCTGATTCGGACTGAGCTGCTGGAGACCCTGGCGGAGATGGATTTTCGGTAATGTAGCTTCCTGACCCCCTCTTATCTGGACTGAGATTTTGGATTGCATCACTTCTACCACAAAAGATATTGTCTCTGACCCACCCCTGTCTTGTATCTGTTAGATTAGTGAATTTTCTGGAGAGAAAACTGGAAGGCTTGCACAAAGGAGACCACCACTATACAAGAGTGAGTATTTTCAGCTTCAACCTACGAAAGACTCTTTCATTTTTAAGCACTGAATGAAAGCATTTTCCCAGGGGCTGGGTTGTTATACCTTCAAGCTAGATACTAAACCCAAAGTGGTTTGAGAAATATTCATCTGCAGTTATTGGTTTTATGTAAACATAACTTGTGCAAGTCACTCTGAATACTTTATTCCACTGAATGCTGAAATTGCATGCCATTTAAGAAGTTCCCTCGTGAATCCGTAAAACACATTTGTACTTAAATGTCTTCAGTCTTTACTCGCACAAAACAGTCTTGCGCACACAAATCGTTTGTACTTTGTTATATTGTACTTGTGAATTGTGAAGGGTGACATAGTGCATTTTTGAGTTTCTTTTCTTGTTCCATTGCGTAGCTGATGAAGTTGCAAGACAGAGTCCTGAATGACGTGGTCATCCACTTCCTGGGAGATGAAGACCCTCGAGTGCGCCGTGTGGCGGCCGCGACGGTCAGCAGGTACACCTCACACCGGGGGAAAGCCTTCATGGTTGCATTCGGCTTTTACCGATTCCTTACAAGACCGCTCGGACTGAACAGTGTTCTTGGTGTGTAACTCTGTCTGATCTCTGTGCCTTATAGGCTGATCCCGCGGCTGTTCTTTGAGTGTGACCAGGGTCAGGCAGATCCGGTGGTGGCCATCGCTCGAGAACAGAGCAGCATGCACCTGCAGCTGCTGATGCATGAAAGGCAGCCCCCTTCCCTCCTCACCGTGAGCACTATTAACAGGTGCATGCTTGCGCTGTCATTCCTGGTTCTTTTGTGAGCTTCAAAGATGCAGTTTAAGATTGTATGTACTATGGTGGATGAAAACTTGCTTTCAAAATGCTCTTTGCCCCCAGAGAATTACAAAAAAAATCTATGATATTAGATGTCACTGCATCTCTTTGAGATACAAGAAAAGTAGGTTTTTCAGGATGCTTTGTTGGCCCCTGAAGGTGCCATTGTCTTGCCAAACTTGAGAATTACGAGTCATTACCAGCCTCATATAAGAATAGATGGTTATTAACTTGTTGTTTTTGCTCAGAATCCTGTTGCCTTTTTTTTTTTTTTGACCATCTCCCTCTTCCCCCTCAGGACATACCGGGGCCTCTGTGCGTCTCAGAGCACCTCGGACGTCACCGTGGAGAACAACCTGTCACGGGTCATCACGGCCGTGTCCCGTGCGCTCGCCGCCTCTACCTCTAGATCCCTGACCGTGAGCGACTCTTGCACTTGCTTGTACAATGCTGTAGCCAGAGAGTGTTTTTGATTCACCAGCATTGCTAGCATTGGCCTTAATGCACATAACTTGAATGGTTGCAGCAGTTGGCAAGCATTCCATTCATTGTGGATGCCCGTGATCTAGTTTTTTGGTAATAGTGCTGCAAAGGAGCACTCACTCGTGACTGGTCAGAGAAAATTAAACGCTTCATTACGGGTGCTGCTAAAATCTAAGTGGCACCAATTAGTGATCTGTCATTCCAACATTTTTATGGATCAGGAAAAAGAAAAATCAACTTGTCTGCTCCGATGCGTAAGTCCTCATTAGAAATGACAACACATTTATTGAGGTTCTAAAAACCAGTTTGACAAGCCCCACTTCTGACTCTGAAATGAATAAGACAGAAGACTACAGCACATGTAGTCTTAGCCTTGCTATGCTAGCGCTCCTGAATACCATTACGCCGGCACCCACTTAGTTTGCTCTTGTTGAGATGCCCCAAATAACCTATGGCGTGATGCTTTTAAACCAGCATCGCTGATCTCTGAATGGCACCTACAAAATCTCACTCTTCCTCGGATCAGCTAATCCTAGGGGATCAAAGCTATAAAGGCAGTTAGGTTTGGCTGATGTGGTGACTTATTGGCTGCAGGTCTGACTGTGGGCGGGGTTTTTCTTTCTCCAGTTTGGGTGCTGTGAAGCTCTGTGCCTCCTGTCCTCTGCCTACCCAGCATGCACCTGGAGCGTAGGCTGGCACTGTGGCTACATCAGCGCCGCGGGCAGCCAGCATAACCGCTCCAGCCTTTACAAGAACAGGGGCCGTTCACAAAGGTAACCATCTGAAATTCTAACTTCCTCTGATGATTGAGATTTCACTCCTTCAGCCCTAAACCTTCAGACCATTTACGGTCTTGGTCACCTTCCTTTATGAGGGCTACCTTGGGTCTTTGCTCCAACCCGAGCAAACCACACCTCCATCAACCGCTAGAGGTCTTGTCAAGCTGCAACTTTGTCCGGGGTACCAAATTAGGGTTGGAGTGAAATAATATCCTACAGAATAGTGGATCTCAAGGCGCAGTGTTGGTTACCCCTGATCGATGTACTCACTTTATCCGACTGGAGATATATCTTTGTGCGGACTTTTTCAGTTGGTTGCATATTTAATACTATTTGTTCATGTTTTGCTCAGCCTTTCCAGGCATGGAAGTGTCTGTATCTGTCCATATATACATATTTCCTTTCTGCATTTGAAGTTGCTGTTGCTGTAAGACCGACTCTGCTCCATAATTTTATATCTATGCTCTTCACTTCTTGTCTCTGAAATGGACTCTCCAGTGTGTTGTGTTGTGTTTTTGGTGTCGTCAGTGTGCCCCAGTCGGGCTCAACGGAAGACCCGAAGCGGATCTGTATGGGAGGTGTTGCCAACGTGATGTTGTCTCTACTGTCCTCTGCTTGGTTCCCCCTCGATCTGTCAGCTCACCAGGATGCCTTGATACTGGCTGGCAACCTCCTTGCAGGTACTCAATATATCATAGAGTGGGGCTTTGAGGAGAAAGTTTTGCTAATCGAGGCCCATCCCTCCCATCTTGAATGGATTTTGTTTCAAAATGACATTCAGAGATTCATCGAATAGGGGCGCTGCACCTGTATAGCAGTGGTGACCAATCATGCTCCTGTTGATCACCAGTTGTCTTGGTTTTCACTTCAACATCTCTATAACTTAGTAGTTTTTATTTTTATATTGTGTAAAGGACACACCACAATACAAAAAAGTGGACGAACAACATATAACAAACGCAATAGACAAAATACCACTAAGGCTACAGCTACAGATGTACAAGTAGTAACAGAAATAAAGGAATATTAGAAATTTGAACATTCGGGGGAGGGGTCTTAAATACCAATGATAATTTGAAATGTCTATACATAACTAAATATACAACTACAAGAGTGGCTACAATTAAGCACAGCATTAGTCCATTTCCAAATTCATACAAGACTCAACAACCACACCTCCGCACAGGCAGATATCCGCTTCAACTGATATCTACTATTTTGTAGTACAAATAATCAAATGGGATGTAGCTTGACAACTCTGCCTTCCACTGAGAAAGTGTTGGAAGGCCAGGGGCTTTCCAGTTGACAGCAATGCATTTTTTTTGCAGCTATGAATGCTAGATTGCAGAATTTCTTTTGGTAACAGTCACCAAACTTGAAATTTCCTAGCAGACAAAGACGAGGAGTAGGGATACAATTAAGATCTAATTAACATCTCAACAAAGTGCTCCTCATTCAACTGTTAGAGATCTCTATTGACGTGTTCGTTCCTAGAGTTGGATCTTTCAATATTGAGACTGGAAGCCTGCAGGTTGGTAGATCTCCTCCAACAGGGTTGGTCAAAACTGTCCTACTGGATACTTGAAGCTACCATGCTGTAATTCGCTAGTGTTGTGTTCTCCTATCCAGCAGTACATTTCCCTGCATTCTGTCACCGTTCTTTTAACAATATTTACCCCCCCCCCTCCCCTCCAAAATCCTGTCTGTACAGCTGTGGCCCCCAAGTGTCTGAGGGCTCCCTGGACAAGCGAGGAGGAGCCAGGTGGAGGAGGCACTAAACAGGAAGAGGCGTGGCAGGCGCTGAGCGACCGATCTGTGGCGGCCATGTTGGAACAGCTTTTCTCGCATCTGCTTAAGGTCGTCAACATCTGTGCCCACGTGCTCGATGAAACGGCCCCTGGTCCTGTCGCCAAGGTAAATATTTTTTTTATTTTTTTTTTATTTTTTATTTTTTCTCCTGCCATTGCGAAGTGGAGGGATCGTGTTCAGCTCTGTCCATCCATCCGTTTGTTAGTTTATCAGTCTGTCCCGTTGCTGCGATATCTCGGGGACCAGCTGACCGATTTTGCTCATATTTACCACCAACATGAAATGGCGGTGGGGGTCCTGCGACACTAGTCAATTTTGGTGACCTTGAGGTCATTTTCAAGCATGCAATTGCATAGATTTTGCCTTTTTAAACCTTGTTAAAGATCATCTAAAGTCGATTCCCATTGTTTTTGTTTATCGGCCAATCAGCGAGCCGGACCTGTGCAAATGAACCAAAATAGAAGGATTATCTACGCATGAACACAAAACATTGGTTTATGTGAATGAAATTGGTCATGTGACAATGCAAGATGTCAATAAAAGCAAGTGGTTTGTTTGTAAACATTGGACGTTCAACATCCAGTCTGAGAATCAACTGTAGATGCCCTTTCATGCAGTATCTCAAGAAACAGTGGACCAATTTTGCTCATATGCAGCACCAACATGTACATGCTGCGGGGGACTCAATTACATTAGTGACCATTACTTGTTATTTTTTTTTTTTCCGTCCCATATTTGCGATCTTTTACTCCGGTAAAGTGTTCTCCTGATGGAATACCATGCAAAGTGCCATACTAATGACCCCGATTTGGCCTCTTCAGTTGCTGGTCACTGCTTTTACTGGTCAGGTCTTTGTACCCATGCTAACGAGCGTAGTTTTGGCCTCCATAAACTGTTTTCTTGGATACCGTTCTCCTTTAGGGCCTTGCGTTTGCTATTTGGAAGTTCAGACTTTGTTTATTGCCCATCCATCATTCCCAAAAAAAGTCTGTGACCATTTTGATCTAAAGCATTATGCAAATTTAAAATACCGTGGATTTTACCCTGAGCCCTCCTGTACTAATCTGCTCCTCTGATGACCAGGCCTTTATATTAAGATTATGGTGGAAAAATGATCAGTACTATTTTCATGTTGTGGAGAAATGATTAATTAAAAAATTCAAAACTATCTTTGAAACAAAGCACTGAAAAAATATGCAAAAAATATGGAAACATTGTAATAACATTAAATATAATAATAATATACAGTATATATTGTATTTTATATAAAGCATACAAAAATGCTAAATTTGGACTCTGATAGTTTTTCCTTTGTGGTCTTCATGTACATGATACACTTTTTTTTTTTTTTTTCCCTTTTAATTTTTTCTTTTTTACCAACAGGCCACGCTCCCATCTCTGTCCAACACACCATCCTTGAGCCCCATCCGTAGGAAGAGCAAAGAGAAGGAGCCAGCTGAGCCCACTGGCGCCCCCATGAGTCCAAAGAGAGGCAGCGAGGGTAACCCAGGTAACAGAGCCCACACTGTGAACAACATTTTTTTTTTTTTGTGAACAATATTTTATTGTAAATAAGATAAGAGAGGAACAAGACTGGGAATACAGCTTATGATACATTAAAATCAAATCATTACTTACATGCATACACAAATTGCACTCAAAATTTATAACCTAGACTCGCAACCCCAATTCCGAAATAGGTGGGACACAGTGTAAATTATGAATAAAATCAAAACGCAATGACTGTTTACCATGGTGGAGCATCCCCTCTTCTTTGTAAAACAGAGCGGAGGCGTCTGGGCATTGAGGAGACAAGTTTCTTGAGTTTAGCCATTGGAATTTGATTCCACTCTTGTTTAATACAGGCTTCCAGTTGCTGGAGAGTTTTGGGTCTCCTTCGACTGACTTTTCGTTTAATTATGTGCCAAATTTTCTCAATCGGTGAAAGATGAGTACTGCAGGCAGGCCAGTTCAGCACACGGACTCTTCTACTACGAACTCTTGCTGTTGTAATAGCTGCAGTATATGGTTTTGCATTGTCCTGCTGAAATACACAAGGCCTTCCTTGGAATAAATGTCGTCTGGAGGGGAGCATGTGTTGCTCTAAAACCTTTATTTACCTTTCAGCATTCATGGTGTTTTTTAAAACATGCAAGTGTCCCACACCATATGCACTAATGCATTCCCATACCATCAGAGATGCTGGCTTTTGAACTGAAGACTGATAACAGGAGGGGTGGTCTTTCTCCTCTTTAGCCTGGAGGACACGACGCCCATGATTTTTGACTAGAATCAAATTTGGATTCGTCTGACCACAGGACACCTTGCCATTTTGCTCCAGTCCATTTTAAATGAGCCTTGGTCCACAGAACACAGCAGCGCCTCTGGATCATTCTTTACAATGGCTTATTTTTGCATGATAGAGTTTTAGGTGGCATCTGTGGATGGCATTGAGGACTGTGTTTACAGACAGTGGTTTCTTGAAGTTTTCCTGGGCCCATTTAGTAAAGTCAATGACCGAATCATGCCAGTGAGTGATGCAGTGGCGTCTGAGGGCCCGAAGATCACGGGCATCTACTAAAGGTGTTCAGCCTTGTCCCTTACGCACAGAGATTTTTCCTCTTTCTCTGAATCTTTTGATGATATTGTGCACCATCGATGATGAGACCTTCAAAGCCTTTGTAATGTGACTTTGAGGAACATGTTCTTAATTCCTCAATTTTTATTTATGTAAGCCTCCATGGGTTGGAGAGCCTCTGGCCATCTTTACTTCTGAGAGACTCAGCCTCTCTAAGACATCCCTTTTATAGCCAATCATGTTACACACCTGATGTCAGTTAACTTAATTACTTGCAAAATGTTCTTTCAACTGATTCTCTTATATATTAATGGCTTTTTCAGCCCTTTTTTTTGCCTGTGTCCCAACTTTTTTGAGACCTGTTACAGCCAGAAAATTTGAAATAAGCTAATTTTGTGGATAAAATTGTATAATGTCTCAGTTTCACCATTTTAAATGTTATCTGTGTTTTATTGTAAGTAACATTGATTTATGCGATCTGAAAGTCATTGCATTTTGATTTTATTCACAATTTACACTTGGTCCCAGCTATTTCAGAATTGGGGTTGTACACAAATCATGCATACATGAAAAACGTTTCATTAGCAGTTCTCTAATTGATCCAATAATTGTGGTCCATGTCTTATCGGTCTTTGCTGAAGCTCTGTGAAGCTCTGTGTAATCTGAGGGTCTTTCACAAATAGCAATAGTAGCCAAGTATTTATATATGAAATTTCTGGAAAAAACCATGCTCGAAGGATAGTCTTTTTAGCTTGCAGTGAACGCTGACACTATGACCATCTTATTACCTGGCTCTATTGCATCTGTCTGTGCGCCCTGTGGTATCAGAGGCACTAAGCATTGTGGATGAGCTAAGCTGTGATCTCTGTGCACCAATTATCCCGTATCCTTGCAGGCCGAGCTGCAGACACCGCGGGAAACGTCACGCTCAAATCCACCACTCTTGGCAGCTTTTACCACCTGCCCACCTACCTGAAGCTGTATGAGGTTCTGAGGGCCACGCAGGCCAACTACAAGGTAGCCACCTTCATCTCTCCTAGAACTCAACCCATCCCCATTCTTCTGAGCATCTCCGCATCTCCTCATGCTTACAGTCCTCTTACCTTGTGGGGTCCAAGTGATTTTAACATTTTCCTGCAGAGACTTTGAGTTTGCTCATATTTCCCAATTGGCATGCATCCATTTTCAGGAAAGAATTCTCATACTTTGTATTTGGTGTCGAACCCTGGTCGCCTTGCTCCACTGACCGCATCTGTTTGGAGGCATGTTTATTTTATCTGGTCATCTAATTGCAACGCCAACTGATACAGCACTGAAACTGCTCATTGAAAGTTTTTGTTATTCAGACAACATGAAAGTCATGCCTAACATATCACTAATACCACGGCATAACGAACCACATCTGTAAAATCATATCTAATACATTTTCCAAGCTACTCACCCAGTCTGCATTGGCAGTGGTTCCATTTTCATGGGCACATAAAAGAGAATAATCCTTGTTCATCTATTGCCATAAGAAAGGGGCTGTCCTTTCCCCTGGGGGCTACGATAGAGCCTGTTGTTACCTGTCCAGCCACACGTTTTGTGAGTGGGCTCCTTTTCTCCATGTTCTGCAGGTGACGCTGGACCTCAGCAGCAGCAGCGATAAATTTGGTTGCTTCCTTCGATCGGCCCTGGACGTCCTGTCTCAGCTTCTGGAGCTCGCCTTGCTGCAGGACATTGGAAAGGTAAGGGGTTTTGAGGGGTGCAGGTTTGGGCATTTGCGTTTTTTCGTATTAGCCCTGTGGCTAAGCTAGGTTTGGACTTGGCTTGTGTGTAGTGCCGGTTCTAACCAATAGGGGGCTCCCAGCTGCCCTTTTGTCCTCTCAGCATGCACACATTTGCAGTCTCAAGGCCTCAATCTTGCACTGCTCCTCTCCCCCTCTACAGTGTGTGGAGGAGATCCTGGGGTACCTCAAATCCTGCTTCTCCCGGGAGCCTACCATGGCAACCGTTTGTGTCCAGCAGGTAGGGATAGGCGGGGCTTCAATTGATCTATGGGATTTGTATGCGCTTTCATCTGTAGTTATTGTTTTTGGAAAGTCATGTGAGTAACATCACTATGGTCGTGTGTACAGCTACTGAAGACCCTATTTGGGACTAACCTGGCGTCTCAGTATGACGGGTCCTGGTTGAAACCCAGTAAGGCCCCGGGGAAAGCCCTGAGACTGGGCTCCTCCAGCCTGAGGCCGGGGCTGTACCACTACTGCTTCATGGCCCCCTACACACACTTCACCCAGGCGCTCGCCGACGCCAGCCTGCGGAACATGGTGCAGGCCGAACAGGAGCAGGACAGCTCGGGGTGAGAGAGAGATGCTTGTATATACTGTGTACTAACAGAAATTTCATATGCAATTTTGGTAGTTTGGCCGTTTTTACTGAAGAAATGACACAACATTCATACTTCCATGTGGACGCTGTACAGCCTGTAATTTTTGATCAGTTGCTTTCATATCTGGTATGTAGACATGTTAAACTATACTTATGAGACCGATCAATTTTGGTTGCCATAATGACAGTACTGGCCGAAAAATGCAGAAAAATGGGGAGAACCTGGCTTTTGGGGGCTACACCTACACGGTCGCAGCCGACCGGACTTTCTTTTTAAATTTATATTTTTTGAAAATTTATTTCAGCACTCTAAAGGTTAACATTTATCATGTTCACATGTAAAATGGGCGAACAATGCTTTCTTTGTCTTACTTGAACCATGCTGCAGACCTGACTCATACTGACTAACCCAGAGCAGTCACAGCTCTTTGTAGGGGCCCGGCTGAGTCTTTTTCTGTGCCTGCAGATGGTTTGACGTTATGCAGAAGGTGTCCAATCAGCAGAAGTCGAGCGTCTCCAACGCTACCCGCCAGCGAGGGGACAAGGTAAGAAGTGCATCAGCCCTGCTCGGTTAGTCATGCATCCTGAGAGCTGTGACGCAAACACTGGTCAACGTTTCACTCATTTTCAGTGCAATAAAATGTCGGCGCACCCTTATTTACAGATTTAAAGTCCTGGGGAATGAGGAATCAATCTTTCATATTTCAAAATTAACTTTGTTTTGAAGCATTACCCAGATTTTGAATAATTATTGAATAATTGGAAATAATTCACATGCGTATGATGAGGTGTGTAACAAAAATAGCTGAATAGACTCCTCAGTCTTCTCACGGACCAAATGGGCGTGGCTGTAATGAACTTTTTAAGGAGAGGAGGTGATTTATATTGACACTGATTGGCTAGGAGCTGAACCAATTAAAGAAAGCAGAATACAATGTGAAGGCATGTTTGTATGAAAAAAGCTTAACTTACAGTTTGAATCTAGCATCTGGGAAAGGAAAATCTTTAGATTTCTAAATCTATGTAGGGAAATGTTGTCATCCTCTTTAACTTCACTGCAAATGTGTACTGTGTACCCCTGAGATTTATGAAAGATGGACAACAGAGATTTGATGATTTAGGTTCCAAGGGACTTTAAATGTAAAAATCTGTTCAGTATGATCACATATTTTGTCATGCAGTTGCCCAAATGATTCAGCGAGGCAGCAGACCAGTCCTTTAGCTTTTTGGCACTCTTGTCTGGTCTTAAATATCTTTCTACCCTCTTCCTCTATCCCCCCTCCATTGCCCTTCCCTTCCTTTCTTTCGTCTCCTCCTTCTCTCTTTCCTTTTTTGTCCTCTTTCTCACTCTCTAATTCAAATTGCTTCATCGGCATGACAAAAATGCATTTGTATTGCCAAAGCATACAAAATTAACTGACACACATTTAACAGTAAACAACCTTTTATCAGATCAAAATGTCAAATGTCTCTCTCTCTCCCTCTCAGAATGCCATCCACAGTCACATCCGTCTCTTTGAGCCTCTGGTGATAAAGGCCTTAAAGCAGTACACCACCAGCACCTCCGTGCCCTTACAGCGGCAAGTTCTGGACCTGCTGGCCCAGCTTGTGCAGCTGCGGGTCAATTACTGCCTTTTGGACTCGGACCAGGTGAGCACTGCACTGCATTACTCTAAATTACATTAATTATGTTCGCTGATGCCTGTATTTAATGCCTGTAGCCCTGCCGCCTCATAGCAAGGAGGTTCGAATCCAGCCTTGGGGTCTTTCTGTGTGGCATTTAGGTATTCTGCCCGTGTTCATGTGGGTTTCCATCTGAGCGCTCCGGTTTCCTCCCACAGCTCAAATACATGCATGTCAGGCTAATTGTATATGCTATCCCCCCACCCCCCCAAAAACAATGAGGGAATAGCATGTGGCTTGATTTATACATCTGTTCAAAATATGTACAAAGGATATAGCCATGGTAGCCATAATGTGCTGAAAGCATTGTTGAACAATAAATGAACCAGAGCACTCAGAGAGCGCAGCACCTCCGCCACACCAAGGCAACTCTGTGCATTAGTTATTTTCTTTGGCTGATGTAGGGTGTTGTTGCATTCCACCGCCAGGCAAAACCCAAAAGCACGCCGTTTGGAAATCCGGCCCATTGGAAAGACGTCAAATCTCTACCAGCATAGCTAGATTTGGCCTACATCTCAGCAGTACGTTGGCCTAGATATGCCAAAATTTACTCACTTGTTCCTCTTGTGCTTCTGTAAGATCCTGCCTAGTGATATCCTGCTCACAGACAAACAGACAGACAAACAGATAAACGCCACCAAAAACATACACCTGAATGCATATAACCCAGTTCGCATTTAAAAAAAGACACTTATTGTGTCTTGTCCCTGATCTCTTGTCATTCCAGGTTAAGTCAGCTCCTTAATTAATTTATGGGAGTCAAGCCCTATAAGCAAGAATTTATAGGCAGCCCCCATTTTGCTCTCCTGTTTTTAATACTTGGTGTAGAAGACTGTTCAATTGAAGCTAAGACTCTTTGTTGCTTCTCAATTGCAGGTGTTCATTGGCTTTGTACTGAAGCAGTTTGAATACATAGAAGTTGGCCAATTCAGGTAAGAGACACTGCCATGCTGTCATCTTTTTGTAGAACCTGACAATTATTTATTTCTAATGGTTTCTCTCAAATGCAGGTGACCGTTAGCATCCAGTCAGTTGTGTGAGATGGTTTTGAGGGTGAAACGTTGCAAATGAAGAATTTTTTTGATAAACCTATTGTGCCTAAGTGAGGTGACTTCATTCATGTTACAAATAAAAGTGGTGTCCTTTAATGAAATGATGATATAGAGTAAAAGATTTGTACTACCCTGTGTGCTGACAGCTCTCAGTATACACCTTTGTAATGATGATCTACCATGATGGAAGCCAGTAGGGTGTGCATGGGCCCTTGTCCTTGGTTGCATTGCACATTGGTTTACCCCAGTGGTCCCCAACTCTCATCAGGTACCCCAACATAAGTTCTAAAGCAGGCGTCACCAAATCTGGCCTTTGGATCCAAATTCAGCCCTGGTTTCATTTTCTCTCCGGTAATAAACTCATTAACTGAACAATTAATGTTTCTCATTGGCCGGATTGTCTTTATACCGGACCTCCAGGTAAAGGGAGGGTGTAAAACCAGTAGTTTTCAAGCCTCAAGATCTGTCTGTTGATGATCTGTAGAATGTTCTGTTCTGTCTAAAGACTTTTTTTGCAAATTATCTTGGGCCTGAGTTGTATTAGGTGTGCTGGAGGTCAAACGCATCCGATACCAGGAGTCTTTCGGTTGATGCTTGAGGATCAGTTAGGGATTCGCTGGTACTTAAGGTGGCATTTTGAGACGCTCCCTAGTCAGGTGTTCTGTGTCTCTGTGTCTCAGGGACTCAGAGATGATCGTCCCCAGCATCTTCTTCTTCCTGGTGCTCCTGTCCTACGAGCGCTACCACTCCAAGCAGATCATCAGCATCCCCAAGATCATCCAGCTGTGCGACGGAATCATGGCGAGCGGCAGGAAGGCCGTCACCCACGGTAACCCTCTCCATGGCCCGTCCACCAGGTTTTTTCTTGGTTTAATGGGCTGCCTCTAGCGCCTTTTAGGTTTTTAAGCATCTCATCTGAAGCCTGAATGATGGTGGAATCATATCTGAGGAGAAAATATTCAGATCTACCACCTCTGTTCATCTTTTAACGATAAAAGATGGATGAAGTTGAGAACGATGGAGATTGATGGGGAGTACCGATCTTGTGAATGTGGTCCTGTCCATATCTGTGGCAGTACGTCTGCCACATGAAGCTGAAGAAGTCCTTGGGAAGCACATACAACACATTCTATAACAGTGATGTCCAATTATGGACCGTGGAGGTCCGAGTGTAAGCTGGTTTTCCTTCCAGTCTTAGACTAAACCCGCTGATTTCGCTTATTAATTCGTCCTCTGGTTGAAGATAGTATATTGTTGGATGGAAAAACTGTGCACACCCAGCCTTCCATGGCACATGGTTGGACACCATTATTCTAAAATCTGGGTGGTTCTCTTCTAATCAGGTTTATGCACCTGTGATCAAGTTGTGAATGTACATTTCTTATTATTCAGCCCATAATTGGCACGATACAAATTAGCTACTTCTGTAATGAATTCAGAGCAAAATTTGTGGGTGAAGTTCTGGGCAAAGTATATGAGCAAAATGAACACTCGTATCATAACATTGGCGCAAGAAAGCCGAGCCGAGAGCAAGCCTTTCTGCCTTACAAAGCGAGATATTGTCCTATGTCTGAAGTGTGCCTCACACTCAGGATTTTTGAGCACCAGATGGTCTGTATCCCTGTACATGGACTTGAGAACTTCCAGAACTTCTTCCTTGATTCACATCGTGTCCACTCCATGAGTGAAGAAAAATGCTTCCTCATAACTTCATTTTAAACAATTTTTTTTTCTAACTTCCATTTTATGGACCCGTGTTTTCAAAACTGAAGGCAGAAATTAAAGTCACCCAGAAAATGGGGTTTTGGGGAAGTTGATGTTTTGTGTGTTTTGTGCTGCGCACCTCAGCGATTCCCGCCCTGCTGCCGGTCGTGCACGACCTATTTGTGCTGCGCGGCTCTAATAAAGCGGATGCCGGCCGCGAGCTGGAGACGCAGAAGGAGGTGGTGGTGTCTATGCTGCTGCGGCTGATACAGCACCACCAGGTAACCCCACCCACCGCACTCCCCCCAAACTGGCCTACCCAGCGTGTGTGTGCAAGAGCTTGTATTCCTGTGAGTCTGAGTGTGTGTATGCACATGGGTGAGTCTATGCAAGTGCATGTGTCAGTATTCCTGGGCGTGTGCGTGTGCATGTGTTTGTATGCTGATGTGTGTTGTGTACCTACACCTTTTTTAATGTGCTCGCTGTCGCCGCCCTGTAGGTTTTGCAGATGTTTGTTCTGGTGCTGCAGCAGTGTCACAAAGAGAGCGAGGAAAAGTGGAAGAGACTTTCCCGCCAAATCGCTGACATCATCCTGCCCATGATCGCCAAGCAACAGGCAAGTCCTCTCTCTCCCTTTTCTGATTGTGAGCATCAAATCTACCTTCACTTTAGTGTTTTTTTTTGTTTTTGTTTAAAATGCATGAAATTCTTTCTGAGAGGGGTACAGTGATGTTATTGGCTGTAGGAAAGGTTGTATGGTGGAAGAGGAGCTTTCGAAAACCTAATGGGCTGTTGGCATCTGAGCTTTCCAAAGGTTAATGGCCAGTTTGCATTAGAGCTTACTAAAGGCTAATCGCCAGTTAGCTTAGGAGCTTTCCAAAAGCTAATGGCTTGTTAGCATATGAGCTTTCTAAAGGCTTGGAGCATATAAGCGTAGCAGCTTTCAAAAGGCTAATGACATGTTATCATCGGTAATTTTGAAAGGAGAATGGAATGTTGACATATGACCTTTCTAATGGCTAATATCCTGGTATCATACATGTTCTCAGAAGGCTAATGGCGTATTTGCACTGGAGCTCTCTAAATGCCAGTCGGTTTTTTGCCTACGTGCTCTCCAAAAGCTAATTCGCTGTTAGCACACAAGCACTTTCAAGGCTAATAGCTTGTTAGCACAGGAGTTTTCTTAATGTTAATGGCTTGTTAGCATAGGAGCTACCGAAAGGATTATTGCTTTTTAGTATGTGAACTCACTAAAGGCTTATAGCTTGTTAATATTGGAGCGTTGTTAAAGGATAATGGCTTACTGGGGTAGGAGCTTTCTAATAACTTGTTGACACTGGAGCTGAGTCATGTTGTGACTGTGTTGTGGTGGTCGCCTGTGCTGCAGATGCTACTGGACTCCCATGAGGCCCTGGGAGTGCTGAACACCCTGTTCGAGACGGTGGCACCCTCCTCCCTGCGTCCCGTCGACATGCTGCTGAAAAGCATGTTCGTCACGCCCGTCACCATGGTGAGCTCCACCTCTGCATTGAATTAACCAATCCCCTCTTCCTGCCCCTGCATTCCCCCTTTCCACTCCCTGTATTAACCCTTTCAGTCCTAACTTTACCTTAGCTGTGAGTGTGGTCATCAGCCAAACTTGGTCAAGGTCGTGCAGTGACCCATTAAGGACTGTGGTTGACTCGATTAGGGTCATTGTGTGCCCAGCTGTGGGTCATTGGGTGGTCCAGTTGGGGTTATTTTGTGGCTTGGTATGGGTATATGGGTGATTTGTGTCAGCCTTTGAGTGTGACCTAAAACCTTGCCCCCCTCCTCCCTCTCCCAGGCGTCGGTGGGCATGGTGCAGTTGTGGGTCTCTGGGATCTTGGCCGTACTCAGAGTCCTCATCTCCCAGTCAACCGAAGACATCATCCTGTCCCGGGTGCAGGAGCTCTCGCTGTCCCCTCTCCTCCTCTCCTGCCAGACCATCCAGACGCTTCGGCGGAGTGACCTTCATGCACGTACTGACGAGGAGAAGGAGGAACGGGAAGAGGGAGACGAAGGGCCTCCCCGTTACCCACCTGAGGAGGCCTTTGCCAGGTGTGCCAGTCAACCAGAGCTGGAGCCAAGTCCTCCACAGGTCCTGGTCCACTCTGGACCACTGTAAACAGGTCATCCACACGACCTGCAGAACAGGGATTCAAGAGTTTGGTTTATTTTATTCAGTTTCTTCATGGTCCATAAGGGTCAAAGGCCGCCGTTGGTTTCCCTGCCTTTACTTAGAAAGTCAGATTTTTCAGTTGGACTCAGGCGCACTGATTGACTTCTCCCAAGCCCCACCTTCTGAGACGAGCTCAGTTCTAACATTCCTTCAAGATTTCACTTCCCGTTGGCCATCATTCTGCCAGTTATCGCATAAAAATGATCCATCACTACCAGATACACTGCCCGGCCAAAAAAAAAGTTGCACACTCAAATATTTAGTTGGAACCCCTGTAGCTTTGATTACATTGCATATTCATTTTGTCATTGTTTTGACAACTATGTGCAATGCCAGAACATTTATTTTCGGTCATACATGCCATAATTTTTGGCCGAGATCTTGTCTTCTCGACATAATGGTTGAGCCACTCAGTGGTCTTTCTTGAGCACATCCCAATAACTTTTACTGTGTCTAAGATCAGGACTTTGTGGTGGCAAATATGTTTGTGAAAATGATTCCTCATACTTGTTTTTGCATTCATGAGTTTCTTTGCTAAATACAGGCCAATAAGTTGCCTGTTCTGAAATACCGTAACATCTTTTCCACCAGCAAGGGATGTGTCTTCCGACATGATTTTTTGAGAAATGAGTAGCGATGCGCTTCATCAGTCAGGGGGAAAATGATTATTGCCCGCTGAAGCATATTAGTAACCGCAATAATGATCCAATTCTAGAATTTGTTCATTAATTTCCAAACGGTGACTTTTTTTTGGCCGGGCAGTGTATCTTGGTACCATTTTGATTATGAACCGTCATGGAGGATGACTGTGCTATTTAGGGGTGTCAACATCTACACATGTAAACGGTTACACGGATAACAAATCATAACCGTTTAGAAAAATCAATAACCGTGTACACGTCATTTTTTTCCTCCTCGTTCATTTCTCAACAATACATATAGTCGCCTATTTTTAGGGGTGATAATGTTGCCTGAAAGCTTCAGATAATAACACTAACTAACAATACACTTAAATGTTCCCACTAGTGCAGTTATCCGCATACAGATGCGTGGCGCGCAATGTTACCTTGATAATAATAAAAAAAAAAAAAAAAAAAAAAACCCGCAGCCACAGCCAGTGTCGCGCCACATCAAGAATAGGCTGCGGAGGACTTAAGAGCGCGGTGCTCATCATCTTCTCCATGTGCAAATGTCGTTCAGCTGAAAACAAAAATTGTTAATGGCTTGTTATTTTAGCCTATATTGTTGCGTGTTGTTGTATGTTATATTGTTGGTTGGTGTTCTGTCGGCTTTTCACGACCTGATCACACATCCTCGCGTCTAAAGAGGAGGAAGAAAACACATTTTTTTCGCCAATTTTAGTAAATAATTGTGAGTCCCCCTCTACTTTTTTTTTTCTCTTTTTGGATATAAAGGTGAAGTTTTTTCCTCTCACTTCAGCTTACTTTGGCTTCTTTTTGAGTTGCTTTCTCTCGCCAATTCCAGATTACTTTTACAATGAGATGCATATTAAAATTCAGACACAGCTCCCGTTGCGAGAGCGATGCAGTTTGCACTTTAAGTTTAAAAAAAAAATGCACAAAAATGAGCAATAGTTAAAACAGTGATTAAAATAGAACGTTAAACCTTTTTCAGCTTTCACTTGTACGTTTTCTTATCTGTCAAAATGATAGAGGATTTTATTTTCAACTCATTTTACTTTCTGTGGTTATACAGCGCAACTGGGATAGAAAAACCTCATAAATCTCCGAACGTGTAACCGGGTACACGTCGGTTAGTAGTCCCGTGTACACGCGTAGATAAAATTGAAAAACGTTGACACCTTTAGTGCTATTGAATGCCTTGGTTGTGTCTTCTGATCATGACGTGCTTTTATAGTATTTTTTTTTTTTTTATACAGTTTTGTGATGGAAAGGTGGAAATTTCCTCCCATTCAAGATGTCTTCATTCTGACTTTTGCTGACTTAATCACAATGCCAGATACCTACTAAAGTGCATACTTACTATGAAAAGTTTCCAGGCACCATACCCTACTCTGTGTGTAAGTGTCAACGGAAATAACTTCACTGTGTTCACTCACATGAGACCAGTTGAAGTAATTATGCAGAGCAACACTTTTGACAAGGGTGTGTCCTGCAGGTTCCTGCTCCAGTTAGCCGGGGTTCTGCTGGAGGACATCGCTACCAAGAGGGTAAAGCTGGACATGAGTGCAGAGCAGCACACCTTCTACTGCCACCTGCTGGGCACCCTCCTCATGTGCCTTATTCACATCTTTAAGTCGGGTAACTGTCTGTCTCGCCCCCTACCTTGACCTTACCGAGGCTGTTTGAGTGGTGCTGCTGGCTCCAATTATTCAACATTTCCATTTGCATTGAGATTTTGAATTTTACAATTCATTTTTAATTGTTGGTAGATCAAATTTTTAAGATGAGTGTCTTATTGCGTTATTTCATTCATAAAACTTAGGAATGTCATCAGGTGTAGAATTTTTTTTTTGCGCTTGTGATAAAAATGGAAAAAATAAAAGTCAGAAGAAAGTGACCAACCGATATTTGTTTACTAAGGCTGATGTGATGACTGAGCTGGACTTGGGACCTCAAGCATGGGCCTGGTTTTTAATTCTGAGCTCCACTGTCCATCTGCAACCTCTCTGTCTGTTGTGCTGACTTACAGGCTCTGTATGTATTGACAGGCATGTTCCGTCGGATCACAGCAGCTGCCACCAGGCTTCTGAAGGTGGAGGCGGGTGGGGAGGGCAGCTTCTACCCCCTGGAGGGGCTGAACAGCATGGCGCAGTCTCTGATCGCCACCCATCCCTCCCTGGTGCTGCTCTGGTGCCAGGTCCTCCTGGTCATCGATTACACCAACTACGGCTGGTGGTCTGAGGTGCACCAGACGCCCAGGTGAGGGCTGCCTTCTTGTGTTGCTAAAAGGCCCCTTTAGCGTAGCCAAACTCATCCCGGTCCCTTTTAAAATTGCCCCCTCTGCAAGTAAAATCTTGCCCAGAAGCCCCAACTGCCAACCACCTTTACATGTATGCCAACCTTCTGAGTGGTCAAACATGGCCCCAAGAAGCCAAACGTATCCTTAGTTCAGCCAGAGAATGCCCAGTCTCCACAAAAGACCGTCTTCATGCCTAGAGCATTTTTAGAGGGGAATCTACAGTCTGATCCGTTGTGTTTTCTGAGAAGTCCTGTAATCTCATTCTGATTCCAGCAAGTTTAAACCCAAGTCAAATTATGACTAGCGAACCATTTGATTAATTTTTACATGCAAGTGCTTTATCCCATGATGAGCATTTGTTTAATGGACAAGGGCGTTCTGGACGTTGACTTCATTTTTGAGGAATCTTGATGGAGGTTTACATTGATTTTTGAAAGCATTCTGCTCCCCCCCCCCAGGAGGCACAGCCTGCGGAGCACCCATGGGTCTGGGGATGGGGAGGAGGAGCAAGTGGACGGCAGGTCGTCGATGTGTAACCGGGAGATCGTCCGCAGGGGGGCCCTTATCCTCTTCTGTGACTATGTGGTGAGCTTTGGGGTCCCCCAGGGGTCAGACATGGGTCCATGCAACAATTGCATAGCAAAAGGCACAGTGCTTGGGAACCATGCTCCCTTTAATTCTCTATCCTAAAAATGCCGCATTTCCCCCTCCCCTCCATTTGGACCCGCTCTTATATCCCCTCCTTTTCTCCGTTCAGTTCCTGCCCCTCCCCCTTCACTCCACATTAGCTGCAAACCTTTTTTATTTTTCGGCCTGAATTAACTTTAAGGAGCAAGAATATATTTAAGGGCAAAAATGCATACGGTAGTGATGAGAATTGCTCTGCTTTTCCATGCCTGCTGTTTAACTGCCTGTTAATGAGGATCCAGAACTTTTCTGGTCGTGGCTTGAATATCCAGCGAGTCTGTGCCTCCGCTGTGATCTGATGAGCTGTTTTATGTCTCTATGTTTGCTCTCCCTCATGCTGCTGAAGAACTCGCTGTTGGCTCTTGATGTCTCATCGCTCTTGTTCAGTTCACCACTTTCGTCTGAAAAAGTTTTGGATATTTCGGTTTTTATTTCCTGAGGAATTTGAAATCCCTTATTAGTTTTTCCCCTTGTTTTCTTTGCAAATCCTGAATAAGTTATTCATAATCCAATGAGATAAGTTAACCCTTTGAAAAATGTTGTTTGGGATTACTACATGTTGGAAATGAGTAATTATGGGGTCCATTACCTTAGTGTGCCTCAAACACAAAAATACACATTTACTTTGAGAACTGGTAGCAACCATGGAAACTTAGTCAGAATTTGTATAGGGTTGTAATTAAGACATAATTGCGTTGAGTGATTTTGTTTGATGGATTTCTTTTCTGTTCCTCTTTTAGTGCCAGAACCTGCACGACTCCGAGCACCTGGCCTGGCTCATCGTGAACCATGTGCGGGACCTGATTAACCTATCCCACGAGCCTCCGGTGCAGGACTTTATCAGCGCTGTGCACCGGAACTCCGCGGCCAGCGGCCTCTTCATCCAGGCCATTCAGTCCCGCTGTGAGAACCTCTCTACCGTGAGTGATGAGTATTTATAAATACATTTATTCATCTGTTGATTCATAGATGCAGTTTGTTGCCCTCCCTCCTAACACTCACTTTTCATTTTATCTTTGTATCTCTTCTATTGTGTGTGTGTGTGTGTGTGTGTGTGTGTGCGTGTGTCTCACCGCAGATTTGAGTTTCTCTTCTGAACCAGCCATAAACTGATTCAGTGCATTGCGACCTTTGCAAAGCTGCATTTCTGGTGGTATTTTTGATGATTTGGCCGCTCCCTGTGTGTGTATCACAGCCCACCATGCTGAAGAAAACTCTGCAGTGTCTGGAGGGGATTCACCTGAGCCAGTCGGGGGCGCTGCTGATGCTGTACATGGATAAGCTGATAAGCACGCCGTTCCGGGTGTTGGCGCGCATGGTGGATACGCTAGCCTGCAGGCGGGTGGAGATGCTGCTCGCGGAGACGCTGCAGGTACGGAGCTCCCCAAATCATGGCCCTCAAGGGCCAAGGACCTCTGTTTTACACCCTCTCATTACCTGGGAGTCAGGTGAGATGACTGTGTGGCCAGTCATTGGCAATTATTAGCCGAGCCCCTTTAGGGATTTGCGAGACTATTGTAATCACCTTGTGAGTCTGTCTGTCTGTGTATGTGTGTTTCCGGGCAGATATCTCAAGAACCACTTGACCGATTTCGCTCATCTTTGACATGTAAACACCTTGGGCTGACCTCACGGCATGACATAAATTTCGGGCTGTTGGGCGAGACTATGAATTCTCTGAATGCTTGTTTTTCAATTAACAGCTGGGAACAAGAGAGAACCAGGGCTGGATTTGGATTTGAGGGCCAGATTTAGGGGGCCCTAAGCCCTAAGGTACCATGTACATGCACACACATACAGCTACCACACATGCCTGCACACACGTACGTACACACACACACATGCTTGCGTGCGCGCTTACATGCATCACACTTGCGCAATCGTCAGCACATACCCCACACACATTCCCTCATACCGGTGCATGGTGTGGGAATTACCCTGTGGCTTTTGGGAATAACTGCTTGTGTCTTGGAGGCAAAGTAGCCGATGTTTCCTTGAACCAGGAAATAAATAGACACCCCTTCGTATCTTCATTGATCGAGGTACAACCTTGTGAGAACAAAAAATGCAGGACAGTCTCTCTCATCTTTAAAGCAAACTAAATGTACACGTTTTAGTGTGTATGTGTGTACGAAGACTTGCTGCACACACATCTTGTCTCTCTACCAAATTCTTATATAAAGCAGATTTGTCTATCGCATTTAGACTTTGTGAGAATAACATCGCTGGGCGCTATTATTTTTCTCTCTTATTTGTCGCTGTGGATTGAGAAGTATGTGCATTTATTGACTGATTTATTTACGTATAATAAAATTATTAATAAAGAGGGCACACTGAAGGACCGTGCTCCCTAAAAATTAATTGCGTCAACTTTTCGATCAGAACGATCTTCATGAAGATCGTTCCGATCAAAGCGTTGGCACAATAATTTTTGTTGTCCATCAGTGTGCGGACTTCATTTTATTTGCGGATTCCACCTGTATTTCAGTGGATGTGCATGCTCTATTTTCTGGATTTATTTACCTACCCATGTATTTATCTTGTTCCCTCGGCCAAATGTATTTTCACTTCATCTTGCTTTTGTCATGGAACTACCTGGATTCAACTGGTACAGTGGGTAGTGCTGTTGCCTCACAGCGAGAAAGTTGCAGTTTTGAATCTCTGTTTGTGTGGGTTTCCTGAGGGCACTCTTGTTTCCTCACGCTACCAAGGTGACCCTAAATTACCCATAGGTATTATTGTGTGAGTAAATGGTGTGTGCACCGTGCGATGGATTGGTGAGCTGTCCAGGGGATGTACCACCCTTTTGCACAATCAGCTGGGATAGACTCCTGTTCCCTGGCGACCCGAGTGAGGAAGAAGCTGTTCGGATAATTGAAGGATAGATGGATGTCCTCGATGCCGTTATGTACTAGGTGTGTGTACTTCTCTAATGCACTGACTCTCCCTCTCTGTACTGTCACCTCCTGCTCCAGAACAGCACAGCCCAGCTGCCCCTTGAGGAGCTGGACCGTATTCAGGAGTACCTGCAGAACTCAGGTCTGGCTCAGAGGTACAGTCTACAGCCGCGTCGCTCTCCCCTACACTCACGGAAGGCTCCGGAAGCACATCGGCACTGTCTGTCCTCCCGTGGCGCTTGCATGGAAAAACTGGGGTTGTGTCCAGGGGTTCCAAAACAGCCGTGTTGCAACCGGATTTCAATGTTGCTGAGCAATGGGGATTCAAATTATGCTGTTGCATCCGCTCCTAATGTGACATTTTAGCTGAGCTATTTACAGTTCCATTCTTTTTGAACTGGAGAACGCGGCTGATTTAAGTAAGCAGTGCTGATAATTAAAGTTAAGGGGAGGTAGAGGGCTTGGAAAAAATGTAATGGCACCACCTTTAAAATCTGTCTTTTAGCTTTCCTGGTCTCAATTTTTATGAAAATTCATTCAAATTTTTTGAGAACCTGGCTGAAATGGATTATAAAGAAGTCATGAAAACAGGTATTTTGTCATACCTGTACACTGCTCTCTGTGATTAAATAATGTTGATCAGGATGTAATTACAAAAATAGAAATGTATTAATATGTGAGATCGCTCTGTGAAGCGCTTGTTTCAGTTGAGATCAGTGCTGTTGATTAGTCCGATCACCAGTATGACTGCAAACTCAAATGGCGCTGCTCTGCTGATGGAGCCATTTGAATGTTGTGTCCATATTTGGCAAAGGCTAAGTCTGCCTTGAGACTCTTCGACCCACATAGACTGTTCACTGGCTCAAAATGCATGTATAACTACTAAATTTTGCCTCCCCTAAATGATCGTTATTAATGATTTTTTTTTTTTTGCGTGAAAAAAGACAATGAGCCAGTAAATGTTACTTGTAAGTTTTTGCGTGCATGGCTAACCACAACAAATTTGCTTGTTTTAGGTTAATTTGACAGCAGATGAGTGAACAGTGTGGTCATTCTGAGGTTTATGATATAACGCACCCAGGAACCATTAACTTGTTAGTATTCCGCCATTGGGCTAGTTTAGAAGCTCCGGCTCTATTGGCCATGACTGTGTTCCTTAAACCTGTCCCTCTCCACCGCCCTGACAGGCACCAGGGGCTCTACTCCCTGCTGGACAGGTTCAGGGCCTCCGTCGCTGAGGAAACCTGTAGCCCCGCCCCTCCCATCACCCCGCACCCTCTGGATGGAGATCCGCCCCCCGCCCCAGAGACTGTCGTGGCCAATAAGGTACGGGCTGAGCCCCGCCCCACCATTATATGGAGCTGAAAGGAAGTTCTAATTTAGATTTCGGCCCCTTTTTAGATTGGGATAAAAGAGCACTTCCTGTGTTGATATCATGTGGTTGTTTGTGAATGGTGGCCCAGTGGCAGGTGTTCAGGGAGGATACATTAGTTGGGTCAGGGTATGTCTGTTACTGCGCTGCGATTGTACACACATGCATATTAATGTGTTTCTAGATAACGTGTGTCCCCTGTACTGTACCCGCAGGACTGGTTTATCTCTCTGCTGAAGTCTCAGTGCTTCCTGCACACTGACGCCGCCCTGCTGGAGACAACAGACCTGCTGACCAAACTGCCTCAGACAGACCTCTCCTCCATCATGGCCTCTCCGGTACGAATCAGATGCGTCTCCATTCCCTCTCTTTATAATTCACTCTAACAAATGAGAGCAAAGCAGTGTAATATAATGGTAATGTAAGTACTGTATTATTTAATGTTATTAGTGTAATAGTAATGCAGTGTAATAGCATAGCGATGGAAATGAGCTTTGTTTAATTGCCCACTGGAGTTTACCCTGAGTCGGCTATAATGTGTGAATCTAATGTAACATTGTGGCAATGTCTAAAATAATGTTACTGCATGCTGTTTAATTGCCCACCACAGTTTCCTTAGCTTGCTTTTATCTGTGATGATTATGTTACGCTGTGGTAATGTAATGTTAATAGACACTGTTTAATTGCCCACCGCAGTTTAACCTTGGTCTGTTATTGTCTGTGATGGTAATATAATGTATTGTCATGTTAATCATCGTTGTTTAATTGGCCACAGGAGTTTAACCTTAACCTGCTATAATCAATGATGGTATTGTAATGCCATGGTAATGTGTAATGTATTGTGATGCTAATGGACGTTGTTTGATGGCCCACAGGAGTTTAACCTGAGCCTGCTGTGCCCCTGCCTGACTGTGGGAGCACAGCGTCTGTCCCGCGGACAGGGTGCCATGTTTCTGGAGACTGCTCTGCAGGCCACACTGGAGCGCCTCTCCGGCCTCCTGCAGCTCCTCCCTGCCCCGCACCAGCCCTTTCTGCCCCCCTCAGACCCCGCCCCCACCTCCTCCGTTTACTGGGACAAGATGGCCGACGTCTATGGTGAGCCAGAGGGACCACAAGTCTCCTGCTCCTTTTCCACAAGAGGGCGAACTATTATTCAGTATGAGTCTCTATATGCTGAGTAGCAGAGATATTCTGGTTTTAACTTGACATGAGGGATTGATTCTTGAGGTTTTTAATAAGGGGAGGTTCCTCACTATGTTTTATGTCTCCGTCCACTTTATTAAATGATCCGACATCCAGTTTTTAGCCCCCTTGGCCTCTTGGCCAATCGGGTTTATGTTGTGGATAGTTGCGTTTGTGGTTGTCTGTCGTGCGTCCATGAACTTTTTACCTCGTCAGCACTCTTGCGCCTTCAGTTTTTCACGGATCCTTTTCATATGTATATGGGTTGGAAATCTAGGCCAGTTTTGATTTTGGCCATGTTTGGCCTGGCGGGCACAGTGGCTTTGCCATTATTTTTTTGAATTACCCTTTGGCTTTATAAAATGACCCCTCCTACATCATGGTGTAGCCTTTGCCACTTTATATTATTGTTTACATGTTTTGCTGCCCTCTGTCTTATAAAATGGCCCCTCCTACTTTAAAGACTTCCCCCTCGAATTTACCACATGGTTTTCATATTGTCTGTGTGGCGAAGTCGTTTAGCGTGAAATGGATTATACAGAGTAGGCCATTTTGGATGATTATAACGATCAGCAGCCATGTCACCATTGTGTTATGTCACATCAAGTGCTTGAATTGTTGGAGCACGGAGGTGGCATCCATTTTGGCAATTTTGGCCATGATGTTGCCATACCACACTTATGAAAACTTACATGTTCAGTAGACTTCTGAACCATGCAGTAAAAGAGTGACTGACATAAAAATTATGTACCTGATTGAATAGAACATTTGCAAACTTAAATGGACATATCACCATTGTGCTCCAAACCCTCAAAATGTAATACTCATTCATTAACTCCCTCCCTCTCGCTCCCCCTGTGCCCTCCGCAGGAGAGCCGGGTGTATATCAGACAGTTGCCAGCCTGAGCCGGGCCCTGTGCCAGTACCTGCTGGCCCTTCCCTCGCTCCCTCCCTCCCTGCAGATTCCCCCAGAGAAGGAGCCCCTGATCACCCGATTCACCACGCTCGCCCTGGAGGTCAGAGGTCACCCGCCTGTGTCGCTGTTTTTACGCATGCATCTGTATCCACTGTAAATGGGTTCGTGTGTGTGTGTGTGAGGGAATGTGGTGGTAAAGGGGCCCACTTTTGGCACCATCTTTACTGGGTGCTGAAATGCAGAAGGGACTCATGGGAATGAAATTTTGGTTGGAATCATGGTGTGGTTCGGGAAAAGGTAACCAGTTCTTGAGTTGTGACCATTTCGGTGTTATTTCATCGAAGTTTCAATTGTATATCTTTGTGTGTGGACTTCAGTTGGGAAATGTGCTTTTTTGGTATGGAAGGTTAATAAATTGCACCAGCTCAGGTGGGGGTAACCTTGACTTCTGTTCCCCTGCCCACATGCAGTTTAGGTAAAACTGTGGAGTGTGGTGGATTATGGGTAAGAGCTGTGTGTCTGCTCTCTCTCCCCCAGGCCGTGACGTGGTGCGTCCTACAGGACCAGGTCATACTGAGTTTAGACCTGCAGGCCATCCTCTGCTGCTGTTGCCTGGCGCTGCTGCAGCCACCCATCTGGAACCTTCTGTCCACTGTGGCGTACGCCAGCCGCACCTGCTCCCTCATACAGTGTGTGCGGCTGCTCGTCTTCGCAGGTCAGTCCCACCTCCGACTTCTCGTGTCGTTTACCGCTGCGCTTCTCCTTATGTTGTGTGTTAGACTGGCTGTCCCCTCCTGAGACTGTTTTGAGAGATGAGAGACATACTTTATTGTATGCAAGGGTAATTCATCTTCTATATTTGGGCCTTTTTGCTTACTTGGGGCAGTGGGCCGCCACAGCGCAGCACCTAAGGACTAACTCCAGCTCTGTCAGAGCCTCTTTCTTTAGTCGATTTTGCCTCTATTTGCGAGTATCCCCCGCTTTAAGACTATGGCTCTCTGTTGAAGTCATGGAAATGGCTTTGGAGTGGCCTAGTCAAAGTTTTTCCTGGAACAGAATGTTGTTGCAAGTCTGTTTGGGGATTTTGTTTTGTGGCTTATTTTTATGAACTAACTCAAAGCCTGTGAGGTTCTCTGGCAGACTGGCTCTTTGTTTGTATGATTCTAATGCTGTAGGGATCTGTTTACTTTTGTACTGTGACTCTGTTCCCCAGTATCAGACTGGATTTGAGTTCTAGGATTGTTCTGCAGTGGCGGCTGGTGAACTGGCGAAAGGGGAGGCTCAAAACAGTCCCTAAAAATTAATGTTTGGTCACGACCTGTTTTCAGTCATTCTTTTAAATTACCATTACAGAAACTCCGATAACTCTCAACATTATCAGATGTGGCCAGTTTTTATTTAAATTAATTTAAATGAATGATTGAAAACTAGTTGTGACCAATCATTAATTTTAAGGGATTGTTTTGAGCCTCCCCCCATCACCAGTTCACCAGCCGGCACTGTTGTTCTGTCATAGGGTTCTAAGGTCCCAACTTTAATGTGCCCCTTCCTGGAGTTACTGAATGGTTGTCTATTTCTTTGGTTCCAGAATTGTAAGGCTCTGTGGCTTCAGGGTACTTTATGTTCTGTTACTCTGTTCCTTATGCCGCGTTTCCAACAAGTGGAAGGGTTTGGTTTGGTAACGGGTCGTGTCACATTTCAGGGCGTTTCCATTATAAAAGTTGTGGACGGTAGCTTTGGAACTGTTCCCATTTTTCGACACCCATCCGGTTGGGGTACCAAGGGTTACCATCCGATACTAATGCGGCGGAGCTAAATCACGCCTTCTGTATTGCTCGGGAATCGTCATCACTGCCGCCTGTTATTTGGCCAACAGAAATATCACTCTAGCACGTCTTCCATTAGGAAACTGCTGGAAAACTCTCGTCTCACCTACCGTTTTGAGAAAAAACATTTTTGGAAATGTCTGTTGGCAACAACGCGCCATGGAGCAATGAGGAGGTGCAGATGTATATTTCATGCATTTAAATTTAGTCACTTTAAAATGTGTATAGCCATTATTATGCAGACTAATTTGGCTGGAGTTGCACGGCAAGCATTTAGCTCGCTAGCTGGCATTATAATGCGCCAAATAAAAAGGTTGCCAGCTAAAGCCGCTTTCGCACCGGACGCAAAATTAATTTTTCGCATGACAGATTACACTCAAAGTCAATGCGTTCACGTGCGTTTGCGTGTTTGCATTGCATTTTACCATCCGGTTAAAAAAAAAAATCCACCTAAATTTAAGGGTTTTGTCTGCAGTGGAAACGCAAACCAGATCTAGGGGTTTCATACCAAAAGTACGGTTCCAAGGGTACTATACTGAAAGTACCCCAATGGAAATGCAGCTTTAGTTACAGATTGGGTGTCTGTTCTGAGGTTCTCATATTGTAGAGTTCTTAATTCCTTGATATAATGTGACTCTGTTCCTTGGTAGCAGGCAGGCTTTCAGTTCAAAGGTTGTTCTGAGGTTCCAAGTAATGTGCCCCCTCCCACAGTAATGGACTGGTTACCCATTCTGGGTTCTGTGGTTCTTTGGTTCTCTGTGTAACGTGACTTTGGCCCTCAGTTGCCGTGGAGCCGGGGGAGCAGCTCCTGAGGCCCTGTCGGAGCAGGCTGTCCCCGGACGGGGGTGTGGACGAGGACCAGGTTGACACGCCTTCAAAAGACAGTGAGTCCCACCTTCTTCCCCAATCCAGAGAACCCTTCATCCAATCCTATTCATCCTAAGGTCTTCAGTAATTGGCAGCCCACTCGATCTGTCACACTCCTGATTGGTTAAATGTTGTCTCACTTGTACTATAAAATGGTCTCTAAATGAGATGTATAAACTTCTCCTGTGCTGGTTAGTTGTTCTCAGAACAGTGTAAAAACTAATCTTTTAAGCCAAACAGTTTCATTGAAGGCTGTTAAGTGCATGACTGTGGTTTCTTTGGCAGTGTGTGTCTCAGGTTTTACTGACGTGTTGGGTGTGTGTTAGATCTGTGTGTGAAGAGGGCCTGTGAGGTGATGTCGGAGCTGGTGGAAGCTCTTCAGAACGTCTTGGCTGCAGGACACCCCCAAAACAGCCGGATCCCCCTCTTCCTCACGCCCACCCTGCGCAACATCATCATCAGTCTGGCCAGGCTTCCTCTGGTCAACAGCTACGCAAGAGTGCCCCCGCTGGTGAGGGAGGGAACTGCATTACGTGCAGAACTGTGAATGAATGCTGCTGTCTGTTTGTGTGAACAACTGGGCTTGTTCGTGTTTAGTGTTATGTGGAACTTAGTTTGAGGTGTATTTACATTTAAACGTAGAATTGTGTATTACGGTGTGGTTTGATTCACGTCAAAGAGCATGTGAGTGCGTGTCTTAGTGTTTTTTCATATTTTTGTGCATCTGTGTTTCTGTGTCTTTCCATGAGTGTATGTGTGCATCTATTTGCATGCGCGTGTGTTTTTGTCAGTGAATATTGGTGTGTATGGATTGTGTGGTTATGTGTATGTGTGGTTTTGGTTGTGTGGAGTGGTGTATTTGTGTGTGTGTCTGTGTGCGCATCTGTATTTGTGTGTGTGTGTGTGTGTGTGTGTGTGTGTGTGTGTGTGTGTGTGTGTGTGTGTGTGTGTGTGTGTGTGTGTATGTGTGTGTGTAGTGGTCTTGATCAGCTGCAGTCCTGTGTGTCTGTGTGTTTACATGTGCGTGCAGTACTCTTGATCAGCTGGGGTTGTGTGTGTGTGTGTGTGTGTGTGTGTGTGTATGTTTACTTGCATGTGTGTGTGTGTGCGCGTGTGTGTGTGGGATGCTCTTGATCAGCTGCAGTTCTGTGTGTCCTGTATCCTGCAGGTGTGGAAGTTGGGCTGGACCCCAAGGCCAGGTGGAGAGCTGGGCACCGTGCTGCCGGAGATCCCCGTGGACTTCCTGCAGGAGAAGGAGGTCTTCAGGGACTTCCTGTACCGCATCAACATCCTGGGTATGGGAAACAGGAAGTGGGTTGTGTGTAGGGCTCAAAAGACAATGTAATGGCGACCTTAGTGTCCTGCTGTCGCAGTGTTTTCAGAATCTCACCTGGTCATCAGCAGACCGTCTTTATCACAGAACTCTTCACGGGAAGATTACCATTTGGACAAAACCCTTGCATTTGATGAGTCGCAACTTTGAGGACCAGTCATGTCAGCTGGTGCATATCCAGGCCTGAATTAAAGGGAGTCAGAGCAGTCTTGTCTATAAAGTGTTGCTACTCTTGTTGCAGGATTCTGCTAGAGCCAGCACTAATATACTTCAGTGAACAAGTTTATCCTTGATTAGCTCGCCGGGGCGAATGTCCGGAGAGCTATTGTCGTTCCCCCGGTGTCCGCGTCCGTCCGCGTGCAGAAAAACTTTAACCTTGCCTCCCGGCGAGCTTTGTTGTCTTTCTGACAACTCTTGTTGCTTTCAGTCAGGGCCTTGCAAAGTAGGTGTCATCATGCCTGGATAATGTGAAAACATTGATCCTCGCTAGCCCCTCTTAGACGGGGACATTATATTGCCTTTTACTATGGCATTTTTTGGCAGATACTTCTATCCAAAGCAACTCACTGTAAGATCACATATTATGGCCAGTGAAAAGGACAGTCTGAAGGGGTCTCTCTCTGTTGGTCTGTACAGGGTGGAGCAACAGAACACAGTTTGAGGAGACCTGGGCCACGCTACTTGGAGTGCTGGTCACTCAACCAATCAGCATGGACCAGGAAGAGGAGAACCAAAGGGAGGTGAGGTCACTTCCTTCCAAGAGAGTCACACATTCCCTACTTGAAACTCTCACCAGACTGGAATTTCCTCCCAACTCAGGCTGGGTCCGGAATTGCCTGCAATTTATGACTCAGTTGCGATTGTTTCCTAAAGTAGTAAGTAGTGTGTAGTATGTGCTTCAAATCAAATTCACCAGCATGCTGAAGATGCTTGAATGACTTGTGTGTCTTTCAACAGTATGCGGTGTACTGTGTGAATGTTGTCAGTCAACAGTATGTGCTATATTGTGAACATCGCATGTCTGTCAGTAGTATGTGCTTCACTGTTGGAATTTTGTGTGTCTGTTTGTAGTATATACTGTACTGTACAAATATTGTGTGTCTGTCAGTGGTGTGCTCTGTGTGATGTGAATTTTGAGTGTCAGTAATAAGGTGTGTTATTGCTCGCTCACGGCAGGAGGACCTGGAGCGCGCGCAGCTGAACGTATTGGCGGTACAGGCCATTACGTCGCTGGTGCTGAGTGCCATGACTGTGCCTGTGGCGGGAAATCCAGCCGTCAGCTGCCTGGAGCAGCAGCCGCGCAACAAGGCCCTCAAAGCACTGGACACGCGGTAAATACGCTCCGCCGATGTAGTGCGTCAACTAACAACCTTCTTAACTGGTTCATTCCCTATACTGTCAAAGTAATGTACTAATGACATTTGCATCAGGTCACTGTCCTCTGCTGGTACATTGGATCGACGACCAACCGTAGCATGAGGTAAAAATGGACTGCTGGTGTATTTTATGGCCTCAATGCCAGTTTCTTCCTCCTTTATATTTGCTTTAAGTTCGCATTCAGGCTTTCTGGAATTGCCGATGCTGGGCTCCCTCCACAGTTTATTAGATTTTTTTTTCCTCTCACCTCCATCTCATACAGTTGAAGCATCTTAAATGTTTCACTGGTTTTGATCGATTAGAACGTGTCCCCTGTGTGAGTCTAATCATTTATCTCCTCAATCTCTTAGCTGTTGCTTCAGAGCGTGATTAATGAAGCTACAAATTTATTTTTACAAACATTTGGTGGGCAGTTGTGTGGCCATCCAGGTCTTCTTTGTGCCATACTGTGATTGGCTATGTTTTTGCAATCCGGGCTGTGATTGGCTGGTCCCAGTGCCCCGTTCGGTGATTGGCTGGGTCTAGTGCACCATGCTGTGATTGGCTGTGCCTTTACTTTCCGGGTAGTGATCGGATGGATTCAGTGCACCATGCTGTGATTGTTCAGGTCTAGAGCATTGTGCTGGGATTGGTTGGGCCCTTGCATGCCATACCCTGATTGGCCTGGTCTTCTCCTGTTGTACTAGTAGAGGATGATGGGAAATGATGTCTGTCGCTTTGCCTCTTCGAGATTTGGGAGGAAGCTTCATGCAATCCGGGGAATCGTTGAGCGGGAGATTCAAGCCATGGTGTCGAAGAGGGACAACATCGCCACACCGTACCCATACCAGGCCTGGGACCCTGTGCCCTCTCTTGCTGCCTCAAACAGGGGTAACTCCACCCTCAACACCGCCCTTCATCTCTCCTCCTGTCCAATAAGCAGTTACTCTGTCCCCTTTCGTCCGTCCTCTACCAGGGATAACTCAACCCTCAGCTCCGCCCCTAATCTCTCCTCCTGTCCAATCAGCAGTTACCCTGTTGCCTCCTGTCTTTCCTCCACCAGGGATAACTCAACCCTCAGCTCCACCCCCATCTCTCTACCTGTCCAATCACTGATTACCGAGTCCCCTCCCTCACTGTATCTAACAGTGATAACTTTGAGTCTGTCCAATCAGGCAGCGGGACTTTACTGATTGACGGCTGTAAAGAATCCCTTTCACCCAGTTCACCTGTATCCCTGTAAGCTGCTGATGTGGATATGTGAGGACACTAAAATAGTGGTCAGCAATGATTTTGTGATGTGCTTTTTTCTGAAAGTGAGGAAGTGCAAGAGTGTTTATGGTGAGAATAAGTCACAATAGATTTAAAGCATTCATGGAATTCAGGTTAAATCATTGCTGGTTTGCTGCAATTGTGCTAAAATGCTGACGCGCGTTTGAGTAGCTGAGTATTAAAATGCTGATATGTTTTTGACTGGCGGAGTGTGTAATAATGCTGTTGTGTACCTTTCAGGAGTGCTAATTAGCCACGAGCAGCTCCTCCTGCAGATTAACACTGAGCGAGAGATGGGCAATATGGAGTACAGACTGGGACAGGTATCAGCCAGTGAACCATTCTTACTCAGGACGGGTGTACACCAGTGGCAGCTGGTGAACTGGTGATGGGGGAGGCTCAAAAACAATCCCTTAAAATTACGACCTGTTTTCAGTCATTCATTTAAATTACCATTACAGAAACTCCGATAACTCTCAACTTTATCAGGTGTGGCCAGTTTTCATTTATAACACATATATATGCATATAACGCATACTCACGCACTCGGTGACTGTGAGTTTAAGAGGCATATTTACGTTCCTCCTCTGTAGTTAGCAATTATTCAATCAAGGCGTATGTAAGAGATTCTCGCGCGGAATTGAAATCCCTGGCACTGGAGGGGTTGGAAGCACTGGAACTGCATAAAGATGTTAAAAATGATCTTATTTCATTTAAACGGTCATGAAACACGTGTATTGCTTCCAATCCCCGTATAAAGAAAAGTGTGAGAAGTCCAGAGTCGTAATCTGTATGCATTATAAATGAAAACTGGTCACGCCTGATAATGTTGAGAATTTTCGGATTTTCTGTAATGGTAATTTAAATGAATGACTGAAAACAGGTTGTGACCAATCACTAATTTTAAGGGATTGTTTTGAGTCTCCCCTATCCCCAGTTCACCAGCTGCCACTGGTGTACACAGTATACGAACTCAAGTGTATTACTCATTTAAACTGCCACGTGTACAGTTCATTCCAAGTGTAGCATCCATTCAATCTGCCATATGTGCTAGTCATTCAAACTGGTATGGACTGTTTATATGTGTAGTTAACATGGACAGTGCCGGGGCTGGTAAGGTGTGCTTATATTGATAATTTAGAGCAGTCCTTCTATATTTTGAGTGACATTGTGTAAGACGGGCTAAAATTTTGCTGTGGATCATGCAATGTGGGTGTGAACTGGGGGAGAACTGGGGTGTGTAATTGTGTAAAATGCTCATAAAATGGCGAGCAGCGATTTGCAAACTCCTTTAAACCAGTATTCCGTTGAAAAAAATAAATAGTAATGATAAATAAGTAATGTTATAACTTCCTTGCTAATTTGCAATATGATGTCTGCAACACATTCCAGTGAACACAGGGCAGATGCATGTTCACCACTTCGTAACATCGCCTCTCCTTGTACGAACACTTAGTGGTCGATTTGGAAGCCAGGACACAAATTTCCCATGTAGTTTCCAGCGTAGAATTAGTTCCAATTTCTGCTTGATGTAGGACTATAGTGGGCCAGCAGTGTGGGTATCCATTATTGCACTTTATGTTTCATAACCTGACATGTTTTCAATGGGAAACGGGTCTGGGCTGTACAGAGGCCACCCTTCACTCGCTGATTACGAGGCCACGCAGTTGTTATACACTGCCCGGCCAAGAAAAAAGTTACACACTCAAATATTTAGTTGGAGCCCCTGTAGCTTTGATTTCAGTGCATATTCATTTTGTCATTGTTTTGACAACTATATGCAATGCCAAAACATTTATTTTCGATCATACATGCCATAATTTCTGGCCGAGATCTTGTCTTCTCGACATAATGGTTGAACCACTCGGTCTTTCTTGAGCACATCCCAATAACTTTTACTGGGTCTAAGATCAGGACTTTGTGGTGGCAAATATGTTTGTGAAAATGATTCCTCATACTTGTTTTTGCATTCATGAGTTTCTTTGCTAAATACAGGCCAATAAGTTGCCTGTTCTGAAATACTGTAACATCTTTTCCACCAGCAAGGGATGTGTCTTCCGACATGATTTTTTGAGAAATGAGTAGCGATGCCCTTCATCAGTCAGGGGAAAAATGATTATTGCCAGCTGAAGCATATTAGTAACCGCAATAATGATCCAATTCTAGAATTTGTTCATTAATTTCCAAACGGTGACTTTTTTTTTGGCCGGGCAGTGTATGTGCACAGTGTTATTTGACGTTATCCTGCTGGCAGGAGCAGGGATGTCCCTGAAAAAGACGACATCTGGGCGGGACCATATATTGTTCTGAGACGCGTCAGTTGTGCAGCATACCCATGCCAAGAGCACTAATGCAGCCCCAGACCATGGCAGACGCTGGTTTTTAGCATGTCGCTGATAAGCCAAGATGGTCCTTCTCCCCCATGGCCCTGACAACACAACATCTATTACTCCCGAAACACAATTTTAAAGATGGGCTCGTCAGACAACGGCACTACCTTACTCTTCGCATCAATCCATTTCAGATGATCTTGAGCTCAGAGAAGTCAGTGGCGCTGTGAAGTGGTGAACTTCCTCTTTTTTACAGTAGAGTCTCTACTTGAATTTCATAATTCCCTGTGTTCCCTGACATAGGTCTTCTCATATATTTCTGGGCCCATATGAATATGTCTGCTAAAGAGGATGTCGGTTCTTAATGCAATGATGTCTGAGGGCTTGAAGGTCTCGCGCATCCAGTATGGTACTGGCATTGTCATTTACTCTTGGAGATTGCTCCACTGCCTCTGAATTCCCTGGAGTGTCGGTGGTGAAATCCCTCATTTCTGTGCAATCGCAGATGAGGAAATGTTCTTAAAATTGTTCATGCTGCTTTTGGTCAAGTGACAAACCTCAAACGTTCTCAGGTAAACAACCGTTCCTTTTGTGATTGCTCATTTTACACCCAGGCATAACTGACTCACCTGTTGCCAATTCATCTGTTTACCTGTGGAATGTTCCAGATGGCTGTTTTTATGAAGATTCCACAACTTCTCCTGTCTTTCCATTCCTCTCCCAGTTGTTTAGGAAAGTGTTGCAGGCATCAAATTCGGAATTAGTGGGTATTTACAAAAATCAATACGGTTGACAAGGTGAAAGTCTTACTTCACATTTTTCATTTTTCTTTTAGTATTTTACATACTGGCCTAATTCTTGCGGAATTGCAGTTGTAACTGCACGGAAGTTGAAGCTGACGGTCTCAACTTTGTGCTTACATTCATTGTTCTGAAAGTGGGCTTCTCTGTAAAACAAGTTTGGCTACAGAGCCAGATGGCAGAAATTGCCTCTTTACAAATTCTTATGGACTGTATTCTACAGCTTTGGCTTGCAGTTTCAAATCCTGAGCCTTGCTGCTGATGGACACTTGATCTTAACGGGTGGGAGTGTCTCTCTGTGACAGGTGTCCGTCCACTCGGTGTGGCTGGCCAATAACATCACGCCCCGCAGAGAGGAAGAGTGGGACGAGGATGAGGAGGATGAGACTGACGACCCGACTGTGGGGTCACCACCCACCTCGCCCACCAACAACAGGTGAGTCTCTCTCTCCCTCTCCTTCTCTACTCCCTCATTCCCTCTTTACCTTTCTGTCCTCCCTTCCTTCCCTCTCTCCCCCCTCTGTGAACAGTTCTCCTGTTCTCTCTCTCTCTCTCTCTCTCTCCCTCCCTCCCTCCCTCTCTTCTCTGTACCCTGTCCCCTCTCAAATTCAAATTCAAAATGATTTCTTGGCATGACAGTGTTGTACATTTGTGTTGCCAAAGCAATAACAAAACAATAACACATAATCTTTACCAGAATAATTCTTATAATTATGTAAATGGGTAAAATAATTACAATATCATAACAGAACTTGTGCTCCCTCCCTCCCATTTGCTCGTCTCCATCTCCCTCTCTGAGCTGTTCTCCTGGTGACTCCCTCTCTCCTCTCCCCCCTCAGGAGGCTGAGGGCTGGGGTGGATGTTCACTCCTGCTCCCAGTTCCTGCTGGAGCTCTACACTCAGTGGCTGGTGCCGGAGAGCCCCAACAGCAGGAGGAGTCCGGTGGTGCTGCTCAGCGAGGTGGTGCGATCGGTGCGTGTGAGCCGGCTGCACAGAGCTGAATAATGCGCTGGACACGGCCTCCGCTCACACAGAGCTGCTCTGTGGCGCTAGAGAGCTATTCATGGAGGTCGTCAGGTTTGGCTAAACTGGCGAGTTTTGGCTCTTATCGATTAATGAATCTTTTCTCAGAGCGGCTGTTGTGTCCCCCTCTGCACCTGCAGCTGCTGGCGGTCTCCGACTTGTTCACGGAGAGGAGCCAGTTTGAGATGATGTTCCACACCCTGACGGAGCTGCAGAAGGTCCATCCTGTCGAGGACGAGATCCTGACACAGTACCTGTTGCCGGCCGTCTGCAAGGCCGCAGCTGTGCTGGGAATGGTGCGGGAATAAAGCCTGATTTATGCTTCTGAAGACAGCAAACTTTATTTCTCCCAAGCAGACTATAAAACTCTTTGGCAAATTTTACTTTTATACACCATATCGAGACCTTAGAATTCTAACTAACTAACTAATATTTACGAAGTTTTGTGGAATTTGCTTGCAAAGTTTGGCCACTTATTGTACACTTAAGCAACTGGATCTTTGCAATTTTGATCTGAACCCAATTTAACAAGTGAATTGAATACCCATACTTAATCATAAGAGTGAACTATTTATTACCAATTATGTCCAACAGTTAACGCATTTTTCATCAAAATGTCAGTTAGAACCCTGTAATTCTAAGGTCGCGATCTGTGTGACTTCGTGAAAATGAGTTTCAATTTTTATATTGTTCAATTTACGATTGTTAGCATAGAAAGACTTGTTACGCACCGTAGTTTTGATCAATCGCCTCTGGCTGTGTTCACCTAGCCGACGATTTTTGGTAATGTGGACGATGCGATGAATTTTGGCTGGGCGATCATCGAGGCAGATCAAAATCATTTGAAAATTGCTTCATTTTTCGTTGCGCAAACCGGTCAGCAAGTGGAGTGTAAATTAGCCTTAACATTTAAAAAAAAAAAATAAATAAATAAAAATAAAAGCAAAGGAGCATCTATTGTACTCCTGTGACCGCAGAATACAACCGATACCATTTCTATTTATGTTTTCACTGGACTAATAATTGCACTTTTGGTGCTTCATTGGCATTATTGATGTATTCTTCGACCAGCCGATGGCAACACAAAAACAACCTGCACTTTTGCCATTTAACACCCCAGCAGTTCAGGACAGTGCCGGTACCATGGATGTCCAATTGATTGATAATGATTTATTTGCTTATGACCCAATCCATTCTTTGGAAAATGGAAGAACAGTTTGTGTTGCCTGCTCTTGCCGGTGTGTGCGCATGTTTATGTGTGTGTCGTCTCACAGGACAGAGCTGTGGCAGAGCCTGTATGCAGACTGCTGGAGAGCACGCTGCTCAGCACACACATGCCTAGTCGCATCGCAGCCCTGCAGGGGGCGCTCTACGTACTGGAGTGTGAGCTTCTGGGAGACACTGTGAAACAGCTCATACCAGCACTGAGCGAGTATCTACTGTCTAACCTGCGCACTGTATCTCAGTGAGTCTGTACTGCACACACACGTACACACACGCACGCACGCACGCGCACACACACACACACACACACACACACACACACACACACACACACACACACACACACACCCCTATTCTTCTATCCTTGAGAAGATGTTAGATTGACTTTCATTCATTCTTTGCGTGTCTTTACAGACTTTCCCTAATCTTAAGAATAAGCAATTTATACCTTACCCAAACCCTTTCCCTAACCTTAACCTTTACAAAATTTTAACTTTACCCAAAACCTTAACTAATAAGCCCCAATTTACCTTTGTAGTTCTGAGGGCATGTGAAAATGTCCTCACTTCCCAATAATGTCCTCATTCTGTGGGAAGAATTTTTTCTAGTCCTCACTATGTAGTAAGTACAAGAACATGCTCACACACAGTTCAACTGCTCTGACCTGCTGTTTGCGTTAATCGACTGTCTAACCTACTACACTGTAGTACACATATACACGCACACACACATGCGCATGGGTGAGCACATGCAGCTCAAATCAACAGCCGGCAAGTATCTACTCTCATACCTGTACGCTACATCACTGTAAATGTGTCCCACACACATTATTATTTGGCCGATTATTTGGCCATTAAAATGCTCATTTTCTGTAGGATTGTTATCAAATTTGAACTGGAACTAAGTAAGGCTTCATGCTGTGGTCCCATTGTGTTTTTGAGCTAATAAGTCCCAGCTGCTCTCATCTACAGGCATCTGTTTGCAAAAAAAAATTTTGGCGAGAGTAAAAACCTTCTAATCAGTGTGTTCCAGCTTGGATTACTCAATGACAGTAGCACTTAGAGTGTTTATTTCAGCTGTTTCCTTTCAAACGAGATAACCATAACCATCCAAATAGTCCAAATGGTTCAAGAACAGCGTTCAATTTACTTTGGGTACGCTTTTGATAGGCATTTTAGGCAAACTTTCCCGGAGTTTTAAGGGGTTAATAATCAAAACCTCTCTCAGTTTACTTTTCCTGATCAGCAACAGTTACTTAGACTAATTGGTATAACCGAGGACAGTCTTATTCATTTTCGATTGTATTGTTGTTCCCCACCGCGCGGAACGCGGTATTCACGACCGTCCGTCCGTACATCCCAAATTTTTGTCAGCGAGACATTTCAAGAATGAATTGATGGATTTTCTTCAAATTTCATATCAATATGTATTAGGGTGATACCCCGGCGCCGATTTTGGTGACCTTCGTGTCACTCTCAAGGTCACACCGAGAGATTGTTCATTTTGACACGATTTCACATTTTGTGGCGGGGGACAAAGACACGTTAGTGGCAAATTATCATACTTGTTATACACTGCACCACAAATTGAGGCATTTTCTTCCGCACATAAATGACAGAAAATATGCACGTGTCTGTATACTTTTTGCACTCGTGTATTTCGTGAAAAGGCAAAGATTTACGTGAATTAGTTTGCGAAGCTCATTAAGCAAAAGCCATGAGAATCCGTTCTATATTCTGAATGTAGTCACTGCTAAAAGGCGTTGTCATGCAGGATGTACAAGTACAACTGAGTGACAGTTGTAAGGATGGTGAAAATAAATGCTGCAAAGTCGGTGAAAGTTTTGGATTTTTTGCGTTTATATATTGCCATCCTTCCAATGCCATACCAATTATTTAAATGTAGGCAATAGGCAGTCACTTTTTCCTTTTCATTTCTTATTATAGGTCATGTATTGGTTTTGGTTGTTCAGTCGATAAATTGTTTGATTGTTGATCAGGCGAACTTCAATGAGAACAGCTTGAGGGCAATCCAGCAGTAAAGGGTGAGGTTACTGAAGGCCCCCTGAAAACCTGATGGCACGCCGCTGCTCTCAATATACATTTTTTTTTTTTTTTTTAAATATCCATGTCTGTGATGTTATATTCTGTGGAGTACTGAGATGTTGATGGCAGTTTATTACAAAAATCATGCTTTGTGGTGACCGTCTGCCTGTCTGTGTGTTGATAGCTGTGTCAACCTGCACAATCAGCATCATGTGCTGGTTATGTGTGCCGTGGCCTTCTACTTGATGGAGAACTACTCGCTGGATGTGGGGTCAGAGTTCACCGCCAGCATTATCCAGGTAAGCACAGGGATTGGGGGGGCTGAGGTCCTGTTCTTCTCTCGCTGGAGAGTTGCAGGCAGATGTGGACTAATAGCAGCAGATTAGCAAACTGACTTTGGTTTCATAACATGGCTGCACATCAAACTGATGAACATGGACAATAAATGGCCTTTGGAGAGGTTGGTGCACATTATTCTGCAGTTGGCTCAGCTGAACCCACGACTAGTTCTGCTGCTGTCTCCATGGCAACGATGCCTTCCAGTGGTCCATGAGTAAGAGGGGGTACTCTGAGGACTGGGGAAAGAAAGGGCTTTGCCTTCCTACAGCCACAAGGAGGCTTGGGCCTCTCCTCTCCCCTCAGGCCAGGAACCGCCATCTTTAAAGAGGATTGCTAAAGGCTTCCAGCTGTTTTTGCCAGACTTGACTCGGCCTGGAAGCCTCCAGAAGTCTGGGGAAAAGGGAATGGTTTGACACTGTTTGCGCTGCGCGAAATTTGTGTATGACACGCACCTGGAATTTGTGTCACGCCAATGGCGCTACGCTAAATGTGACCGTGACCATAGCATCAGTATGAGTCAGCGGCAATCATATCAAGTCCCAATGAGGCTTTGCTCTTGCTGCCATGGTTTCTAAAAAAAAAACATTATTAAATGTCTTTGCAGCTGGTCCCAATAACAGTTAATTAGAATTATTGCTTTTGTGCCCAAGCAAACATCCCAGTGTTTGCTGTAGAAGAGATCAAAGAAACCAAATTAAGCAAAAAAAAAATTATTTCAGACTTCTGCAAATATTGCAGATTTGTTCAATTGTAATTACAAATGAAAGTACAATGTGTTGTAGAAATTTTTCACAGGCTTTCACAGGTTAAAAAGATTTTAAAGAAATTACATTTAGTTTACTAAAGTTGTGTGACCGTTATATGTGGGTTCGGGAATCTTCTCTCTTAGTCACAAACATGATGACAATACAGTGTTTGTGTTTCTTCTTCTCTGAATTTGACATAGGCATGTACAGTGATGGTATTGGCCGGTGAGGAGGCCACGCCCTCGGTGGTGTATCACTGTGTGCTGCGGGGGCTGGAGCGACTTCTGCTGTCGGAGCAGCTTTGCCGACTGGACGGAGAGGCCCTGGTGAAGCTGAGCGTGGAGAGAATGAACATGCCCAGTCCCCATCGAGCCATGGCTGCCCTGGGGCTAATGCTAACCTGCATGTACACAGGTGAGCTTACAGTATATACTGAATACATGCGCGCACACACACACACACACTTCTATACTTGCAAAAAGTATTTTATCATCAAAATACTATTCCCCTACCCCCAAAATTTAAGGTCAAACCCTAATCTTAAGCCTTTCCATAATCTAATCCATAACTCACAAATCCCTCAAGAAGACCCTCATTATGTCTGCCCCTTCCTGGTGGGGAGACATATTGTTTTTGCCTGAATTCCTGTTGGCGTTGGCGTTCCCATTTGTTTCCGAAGCATAACTCTGAAACTGTTCGACCAATTCTCACCAAATTTGATATAGTGTCTCTCCATAACATGTAGATGTGCCTTTTGAGGGTTTGAACTGCTTTTGAATTTTATTTTTTCTGTTTCCATGGCAACAATTTGGACTTAGGCATATTAAAGGGTGGGACTCCGTTCCGGACCATAATTCTAAAATGTGAAATGATGGAAGGGGGAGACTGAACAAAAACAGTATTGTTGCCCTGGACCTAAAACAAAACTTTTGGCCCAGAATTAACCTTTGCATTGTGAGGACCAGAAAAATGTTCTCATTAGTCAGTTTTTCATTGACTTAACTGCAGTTGTCAGGCCTTTTGGTGCTAGAATCCTGAAATGAGATATTTAATCTCAAATGAATTCTCCTGTTCTCTACTATATAAATATACAGAGTGGCTAATTAAGTCTGTCCCTTCCTGGGGGAGGGAGACATATTGTTTTTGCCTGAATTCCCGTTGGCGTTTGCATTGGCGTCGGCGTTCCCATTCGTTTCCGGAGCCTAACTCTGAAACTGTTCAACCGATTCTCACCAAATTTGATATAGTGTCTCTCCATAACATGTAGATGTGCCTTTTGAGGGTTTGAACTGCTTTTGAATTATTATTATTATTTTTTTTTTCTGTTTCCATAGCAACAATTTGGACTTAGGCATATTGAAGGGTGGGACTCGTTTCCGGACCATAACTCTAAAATGTGAAATGGGGGAAGGGGGAGACATCTGTTTTTACATGTAAACACCATTCTAGTTTTACCTGCATTTGCACGCGCGCACACACACACACTCAGAAATTTGCATGTCTACTCACAGACCGATATATGTGATCTAATCAATGTACTCTTTGAACAGCATATGATTTCAAACCATTCCCTAAGTGTATTAAATCTTTCATAAACCCAAGTTATGACCAAGGCACATCAATGTTAATGATTTGTGTTCTGAAATCCCTGATTCAATGACTGGGAATTTGTAGTAACTGCACCATCACAACATGTGGGTTCATGGATCTTCTGTTTGGTCCTCAGGTAAGGAGAAATGCAGCCCCAGCCGGACGGCTGATCCGGACAACGTGGCACCCGACACGGAATCCGTCATCGTGGCCATGGAGCGCGTGTCTGTGCTGTTCGACAGGTACAGGCCTCTGCCCTCCATCACGCGTCCATTGCGCAGGCTATGCTAATCGTGATAACGTCTGTCCCAACAGGGAGACGCTGGCTATGCTATCGTGGTAATGTCTGTCCCAACAGGAAGATGCAGCGGGTTATTCAATCAGGGATGTAATTCTCTATTCTCATGGGATCAGCACTTTTGCTGCATTTTAATTCCAGCCAATTAAATGGCTAATTGGATTATTTGGTTAATTAATTAGTCTAGGTTTATTACATCTGCGTAAAATTACTGTGGCTAATTGCCTCCAATGCCCCGTAGTTGAAGTCATGAGTGTGAGGCATGCTCTTTAGCTTCAGTGAACCATTTTTAAAATCAACACTTGCTGAATTTTAAGTTTGAGTTTTGAAAAACTCTTTTCTCCCGCAGTTGTAATCTCTGATTGATCAATAACTTAAGCATGAGATGCTATTTTTTTTATCGCTTCTTTCAAGTGCATGGGTGATGCTCTTCTTCTCTGGTAGGATACGGAAGGGCTTCCCCTTCGAGGCGCGGGTGGTGTCGAGGATCCTCCCCCAGTTCCTGGATGACTTCTTTCCCCCGCAGGATGTGATGAACAAGGTCATCGGGGAGTTCCTCTCCAACCAGCAGCCGTACCCTCAGTTCATGGCCACAGTGGTCTATAAGGTCAGTGAAGCGGTGAAAGGGGAATTATTATTAACCCATAGAGTGCGGAAATAATTACATTTATATACTTTTAAAATTTATCTGGTGCTACCTATCATGTGGCAACTCCCTGCGGGAGCTCTTTTAAACAAGTTGCCACATGGTCGGTTTTCAGCAGCTAGGACTTTGATATCTTGCGCCATTGAGCAACAATGGCTGCATCTCGTGATCAAAGGGTAAAGGCAGTACCGTTGTGAAAGGCTACCTCTGCTGTTAGCTTATTTGGAACTTTAACTAAATCCTGTGATTTAAGAGTCTGAACGATTGACATGCTTATTTCTGCGTGGAGACTTTTTTTAGTTTTTGCCTGAAAATACGGTTCTGGGTGTGCTTGGGTGTTTGCGTGTGCAAGTGTGTGTTTTGTTTCACTCATTTGCCCTTTAGAACAGGGCTGCTTAACTTCTGTGTACCCGGGCCATAGTCCAGCTGAAAGTTTTCCATTTGTCCTTGCGAGACTCCTTGAAGCTCCACAGAACAATGGAGGCTTTGACGTAGCTGAACAGGCGCTGAAGAGGAAAGAAAAAATGCTTATCAGACGGAAAGATGTAAAAGCTGGTGCATATAGAGCAGTGAGCTCACACTCTCAGCGATTTCTCACCTCCTTCGTTTGTTAGCCTACCCATCAGTGAGAGACTGTGTAAAGGCTGTACACGTGTTAAGAGTGCGTCTACCTTGTAAACAAGCATAGTGCAGTTTGCAGGGATTTTTACTTTTACCTTCTTTGCTCTACTCATTATGCGTGGTCTCATTTCATTTGTGGTTATTTACATATAAGTTGTGGGAATAATTTAGGACTTAGTTGCAACCTTTTTTATATTGAAAATGAACACGAGATCTCTTCTGTCATGAACTGTGATTTATGCTGATGTTTTCTTATGGACATTTTTCGCTCATGTGGCATTAAGGGGGCCAGTCTGGTGAAAAAAAAAAAGTCTCAGTTTTTGTTTTTAGTATTTGAGTGATACATTGATATATATACTCTTTTTAGTATTTGATTGTATTTTAGGGCAAAAAAATATCAGGTAAGCCTTTCAGGTAAGACCAGAAGTGGATAATTTTGGTCCAAAATTGGGGGGGGAGTCAAAATTGACCTTTTTTTAGTGTTGCAGTGGACCTCTGGATGTAACTGACTGGGCACTAATGTGTTTGCTGCCATCTATTGGCCAAGTAGGGTCAATTATTATTTCCTTCATAAAATGCTAATTATCTCAGAATTAGAAATTTTGGACAAAAATTGCTATAACTTAAAAAATATTCATCAGAATGAATTCAAAATTGGCAGAAAGATTTGTTTTCACACAACAAACAATCCTATGATGGTTTATGCACATACGTTCCTCGCAAGCAAAATTATTGACAAAAAACAGTCTAATATCTGTTTTTTCTTTGAAATGTTATAATTATATGTAAATGATGAAAATTATACAAACGGTGTCATAGGATTGTTGTGCATACCATATACATAAAAGTGCCTTAATATTGTAAGTAAAATTACTGTAGTAGTACAAAGAACAAGCACTTCAATATATTTTGAATATTCAGGTCCTTGATAAATTTGAATATAATTTGCATATTTAATGAGATAAATAAATTTCTCAAGAAGATTCAGATGCACCATTGTCTCAGCTTTCCAGAAATATATAATGGTTTTTGGAGTTTACTCAATCAATACTAAGCTCATGTCATTTGTCCAGGGAAGCAAACGTCATTTCTCCCGCTTCCCCAGGTGTTTCAGACGCTGCACGCGACAGGACAGTCCTCCATGGTGCGCGACTGGGTGCTGCTCTCCCTCTCCAACTTCACCCAGCGCTCGCCCGTCGCCATGGCGATGTGGAGCCTCTCCTGCTTCTTCGTCAGTGCCTCCACCAGCCAGTGGATCTCGGCTCTGTATCCTGTATAAGTCCCACTACCCAGCCTTTAAAGGGACTCGCCACGCTACATGCTAACCTTGAGGTGATAATGACTAGAAATCAATGGGCCATGGCTAAAAAAAGCTAATTGGTCCACTGACTTCTACAGTATATATTGTTATTACAGAGCTAGCGTGCCGCATGGAGTGTCCCTTTAATGTATATACATCCCTATTGAGCCATACAGTCCCCGCTTTTTACAATCATACAGCCCCCTGTATACAGTCATACAGTCCTCCCTAAAAACAGCAATGCAATCCATACTGTAATCAGTAGTGTCATGTAATCTATGTATCCTTCCTTTTAGAACCTGACAAATGCTACAGTCAGTCCAGTCATTAACATCTGTTCATCATCCCTCCAGGGCAGCCCAGCCATCACCGTTTTCACTGAACAAAGATGTGTTTTGCAATCCTTCTAGCTCTCTTTACTTAGGCATTCGATCAAAGAATCCATTCTCGAAGAGCCGCACCACCCTGCAATCCATTCAGCCCTCCATAAAGTTAATCAATTAATCTAAGTTCTTTTGTTGCTTTTGCAATTGTGCATGAACGTCCAGTCTAAACATCTGATAAACACGCCTTGACTTGTTGGATGCAACAACAAAGATCGACTCATTGAGTTGGACAGAAATGTTCCCTCTGTGATAACTTGCTTTCAGAGCCGTTCTCTGTAAAGACCTTTATTTTGTGTAGAGCAAGGCCATCCTGCCCTGTTCCTGGAGATCCATTGTCCTGTAAGTTTTCAATCCAACCGGAACAAAGAGCCCTCCTTATTCACTAGCGTGATGGGTATTTGTAGAACTGGGTGCACTTAGTTAGGGTTGAAATGAAAACCTATAGGATGGTGGATGTTCAGGGGTAGGATTTGCTAGCCTGGTGTAGCATGTTACTCTGTTCTTGCAGGGCCGATCTTTGCCCTCTAGTCTATTCCTTAACTTTCCACCCCCCCCGCCCCAGCCTGCCTCACGTCATCAGCCGTATGGGTAAGTCGGACGTCGTGGACGTGAACCTCTTTTGCCTAGTCGCCCTGGACTTCTACAGGTACCAGATCGACGAGGAGCTGGACCGCCGTTCTTTCCAGTCAGTCTTCGAGGTGGTGGCCTCTCCGGGCGGACCATACCACCGGCTTCTGGAGTGTCTGCAGAGTGTGCACCAGGTGACACCCTTCTGAGCGACGAGCGGACAGACGGGCCGAGGAGGAGAGGGCCTCCGAGCTGCTTGGCCGTTGGGCAGACTAAGAGATTGATCCATCTAGACGGGAACACTAGTGATGCAGGGGGAGAGAAGGAAAGTGAAAGGAGAAAAAGGGAGAGAAGAGGGAGAGAGGGAACTGGCCTGAGAGAGAGAGACCACTTGGCTGACGGAGAAATGGAATGACCCACCGTTTACAGGCTCAAAACAAAGCGATACAAGAATGAAACTCGAGCACGAAAACGTGCCAACACCATTTCCCTCAAAGGGAAAACACTCAAGCCATGTAACAGAGACAGAGGATGTTCTATATTTCAAGAATTTAGGAAAATATTTCTATTTTTTTGGGTGCTTCTTTTGTTACAGAAAAGATTGTGAAATGGTCAAGGGCTATCCACAGAACTGACATAAGCCCTGTTTGATAGAGGTAGTGTGTAGTTTATATCATGTCTTACCCTTCCTGGCTGAGTGTAAGGGAGGAGAGCTCAGCGATCAAATATTCATTTCAAAATAAATGTCTTACGTGGCCATATTGATGGCCGAGATTGTTACATCACTTCCTGCGGACAAGACGAACACAGTTCGCCGTTGGCATGACAGTATTCTAACATTCCTTACGTGTTAACTTTTGTTACGTATATGTTTGCATCTGAACTTAACTTTGTATCTGACTAACCCCATGTCTTTTTGTTTTTATATTGTTTTGTTGTCATGCTCAGAATGTATGATGAGATGATTTAATTTTTCATTTAAAATGCACTCATAAAGCCTGCTGTGCATGCAATTATGGGTTTGATAGAGAGAACAAATAACTGGAATGAGTAAAGAACATGAGTTTCTGAATCTGTCGTCCTATTTATTTTTTATACTTCACGCGACCAGGTTACAGAGGGGTGCACTAAGAAGCGAGATCAGTCGGATAGCGAGGCATGTTGAGCCTAAAGCGGAGTTTTCAATGTCATGAAGGTGACTTTCTTTTAACCAGCTATGGTAACTCATGGTGACTTGGGGTCCGTTGAGCCAGCTCATGCAAAGGAAGCTTGGCTAATGTTGAACTTGCTTTGTAGTACACCCCTACAGAGTGTGCACCTTCTGTGTTATCTAATGCCCTTGTAATTAAACAACTGAATTGGTACCGCGCTTAAATCATCGTGGGAATAGGTCAGTCCACAGTACTGAGTATTTTTAAGTGGATGTTTTAAAGGGCGGTGCATGGTAAAAACAAGTTTTGCGCAAAGAAGAAAGTTTTCAACTGACAGCCGTAGCATAAGATTCTTTTAAATTTGCATTTGAATTAATTATTTTTTACAATGCCCTGATGGACTCAAGAGATTGTAGATGAGGTGGGTATGATTCTCTTTCGAACATGGTGCTTAGGTGGGAGTAAAGTCATTTATCTTTGGTTCAGCTACATTTCTGTTTTCAAATTGGATAAAACATTGGAAATGTGACCAGTTTCAGGCATGTTGGATATTATTATTTCGCCGTGAAGTTTACATGGATGAATGCTGTTGAAGTTTTGTCTCAATCCGATTGCTGGTCACAAGAACCATAACATCGCCTCGTTGACAGTGGCAATTATTTTGCAAGACATAATGTCACTGGCACAAGTGGACATTCCAGGGTCAGACCGTAAAACTCCACCCCAGAATTTTGTTCCAACCACTTGTGTTTGCCACTTGGAGCAACTGCTCAGTCACTCGGAACTTCTCAGCGGATTCCGCTACTCTTCATCAAGCCTCGGATGTGTGACAAAGTTGATATGTTGCTCCGTCTGACAATTCTTTGCTGGAAGACCAATTTATGCAGTTGTCTAAATCTGCGCACTACATCGCCACCTAAAAATGGAGGCAAAGCTGACCTTTGCAAAATCTATGTGTGGCGACGCTTCTTCATGTCTTGACACAAGAGGCAACACAATGTTTTCACCAATTTCACATGTAACCCTGCGCTACTGCCACTGGACGCCTCCATGTTTATCCAGGAAAAAAAGTTCCGGCTAATGGCTCCCGCAGTCACACATCTGAGGTTTGATGAGGAACAAATCAGCCGAAGCTTGCCAAGTGTCATTCAGTCAGGAAGTGGAACAAATTGGAGGAACCAGCTGGCTGAGATGAAGGTTTGAAGTTAAACTTGGTAGGTCTTTGACCCCTGGAATGTCCAACTCTGGTTTTCTAGTTTGTTTAATTTGCAGCTTATGCACCTGTCCTGTCGTTATATGTCGAGGGAGTGGAAAAAAACCACTTAACGTATAAAAGCAGGAAATGTACCCAAACTGCTAACAAAACGATTTGTTTTAAGCAGTTCTGTGTCTTGACCTTGACTTCGGGCTTTAAAGTATCAAGGCCTCGGATATGCAATTGTGCTGAATACCTCTGGAGTCAATTCTTCTGATTGGCCCGATTCTGCTTATGGTAATTTTTTATGTCCATATATGGCATTAATGTACATTTGCAAATCAAATGCTATTTCTCATCTCGGGGGGGTCGCATGCTGGTATTCAGTGCATTAATGCGAGTATTGATCTGAGGCATAGCCTGTTCAGATTTGCCTCTGTCAGGTGCACCTACAGTAGTAGTTCTAAGCTCTTTCCTGTGGGCTCACCAGCCAATACCAGCTATGTCCTGTGTTCCACCTTCCATCATGGGCTTAATTAGCTGCGTTAGGCCTGAAAACTGATTGTTTTGCTTCCGGCCTTTTCCTGGGTATCTAGTATAAAAACTCTCCAATCGAAAGCTCTTATTGTTCAGTTTTTTTTGACAAGTTCTCCAGGAGAAAATAAAACCAGGGCTGGATTTGGATTTGAGGGTCAGATTCAGTGACTCCAGCCCTACACTGTGTGGCAGGTCCGCCATCACTCTTGTACTCTTCAGGTGCACGGATTCATCCAATTCTATACCGACAGCAGTCTGCAGAGTCAAGAAATTGGGCCGGCCTGGGACCTTTGCACTGAAACCCTGCTGCCGTTACATTTCTTTTCTGCAATAAAAATGTGTATTTAATAGTATGTAAAATTGATAATGTAAGCGACTGGAAAATGTCACATCCTTAAAAATAAACCATTTTAAATTCAATTGCTCTCCATAAATCTCTCTGCTGCTCAGGCAGTCCTGCATCGCGACCGGGACTGTGACGCGGTTAAATAGGTGCTAAAGTCATGACTGGCTTCTTTCTGTCCACACCTTCAGTTCAGACATCCTGCTAGTTCCTTTGCTTAATGTAAGCCAAATCCTCTTAGAAGCATATTGCAGCGCCGGGCTTCAGCTGATTGTGTTGGGGTTTGAGAACTGGAGCTCATGTCTGTAAGGTGTTCAGCTCTCTCAGTCCCTCTGTCAGGTCTGACTTTGATGCTACAGTTTATTTGTTGGCTGTTAGTTGAGAAGGGGAACATTAATCCATCACTATGAAACGGTAGCCTCACACTGCAAAGTTTTAATTGGCTTCTGAACAGGATGTCCTTTTAGCCTGGTAACTGTCCAAACTGATAAAAAGTGTGTTATAAGACGGATGCTGTTTTAGATGAATGGATTAAAGAGTGTGTGTAGAGTGCATAGGAAGTCTGTGGTGGCTTTGGAAGAATTACATTTCCCACAAGGCCATGTGTTTAACGTATTCCACTGCTTTATATCCTCTGACTTGTGAATATTGTGGTCCTGCTTCTCGTTTCTTCATGAGTCTCTCAGACTGCAGAGAGTTGTGCGGACTTGGAGAGAGAAAACTGTGTTTTTTAAGTTTGGCTGCAGTTTGGATTCTGAAAATGCAGAAGAAACTTCTGGATTTGAGACATGCTGTAGGTTTCTGATAGTGTAAGGTCTTAATTCATGATACTTTAACCCTTAATGTTCCTGCCCAATCTGACACTGCCCCTCTGTCGCACCACCCAAATGAGGTGGGAGTGCCATTTAGGGTGTATAATGTGGTCAGTTTGCTCAACCTGACTGTGGTGAGATCTGTTATAAGCTAAAGATGGCTTGTGTCCCTGGTCAATATAGTATATAATTAACCCTCAGAGCGCTTAATGCAGCTATTGTTGCTCGATGTAAGATATCAAAATCAAGGCTGTTGAAAACCTATCATGTGGTGACTTGCTTAAAAGAGCAGCTGCAAAGGGGCTCTATTAAACAAGTTGCCACAATGTAGGTTTTCAACAGCACAAGATAAAAAAAAAAAAATATATATATATATGTGTGTAATTTTAGTGCTTTCAGGGTCAATATAAAAATTAGTAGTTTCAAAGCATTTTGGCATGAAATGGAAGATGAGTTAATATTTGAACTGTCTTTATTTTGTTTATTGCTGACTGCTGTTTTGTTTAGGATTTTATACCACTGTTGTATCTTTTTGCTTTGTAATGCTGTCGTGCGATTTAAACTCCATCTGTTAGTTTTGAAATCCTCTTAAATTTTTAAATCCCTCTCCTGGCCAGAAATTAACTTCACAGTCTGTGTCCATTGTATCCATGTTGCCATGTATTTCTCAGCATCTCTCTGGATAAGAATGGAAGTGGCACTCTATACAATGCCATTAACCTCATGGCGTAAATACAGATACCGGCGTCCATAAATTCTGAAATTTAATTGCTAAATAATTCTATAATTCATTTTCCAAATGTCTCGCTTCTCTGGCATAATTTTTTTTCCCCATCTCTGTTACATAAACACAACTGGCAAAAATTGGTATTATTTGTATTATGCTTAAATGGGTTGTTAACCTAGGTAAAAAGTGGGTGGCATGTATTGCTGCAGCAAATGTTTAACATATTTTGTTAAATCTCTGTTTAACCTTTCTAACTGTAAGATTGCAGTATGTGGTTGGAATACGTTCCAGGCTGAAGATGATAATGCTGATTTCTTCCATGTCGACAACTAAGAGCCGTAGTATTCTTGTTAGAATGGTGATTTATAATCTAAGGGAAAAGTAAAAACACCCAAAGAAACCGCATTTACAGGGGTAAGCATGCTAATCTTTTCGGGCTTTATTAAAAGCAGGTCATATACTGAAGTGGAGTCAGGTTGTTTGTTGTGGTGATACTGTAAAATGCCTTGTAAGTATTTACAGGCTGGCTTACCATGAATAAGTTTTAAAATAACAAGTGCATGGTGAAAGAATGTAAACAAATAACCAGGAATGACTCGGCTAGCCAGATGAGTGTTTACCTTTGAAATCCCAAGAACATTGCATGAGATCTTGTTTTGGAATTGATATTTTCAGTTTTATAAACGTAACATTTTTTTGGAGGAACGTATTCTTTTTGGGTAAATGTAAGTTGTTTGAAATACAATATTTAATGCACAGAATTAAGCATTATTGTTTAGATTTAATAAATGCAGCCATATGGATGCTTTACTGATGGGCTGAGCTGAAGTGTATCACATGACCTACTCCTGCAATCCCCAATCCCCTCACCCAAAAGCCTTCCAACAGGAACATTAAGTGTACTGGAGGAGGGAATTATTCTGTTACCAAGGCGACTGTAATTCTAAGAAGGAGAAGACTTTTTCCAAGGCCTGTGGATCAAGGCAGGACCACACAAATCTCGTTCTCCCTGCCATCCAAAGCATCTACATCCCATCCAGAGGTCTTTTTCTTTGTCCTTATCCACACCTGGCTGAGATACATCCCAGAGCGCAAGGGCCTCTTGGATTTGTGAAATCTACAAGCACTTCCAACCCTCAGTAGCAGCACACAACAGTACAGACTACTTAAAATGCATTAACTAAGAAGGCAAACTGTTTATTCAGTTTATTCAGGGGTACAGACAAAGCGAGTGTATTTCTAAAGATGGTCAGCTCGCTATACTTAATATGTTGCCGAGATGTTATATATATATATTTACCAAGATAAACAGCAGACCAAAAATCAAATTTTGCCAAAACATTGCACTCAGCGCCCTTTGTTCCCCACTGCTTCCTCAGAGACCCGTCACTTGCAAATGTGTCCCGAATCACGTGACTTTCTACGTAACCGTTGCTCTCTTTTTTGTTTACTTTATCCGGGATGTCCTGCCTGGGGAAAAACCTTGCAGCGAGGCGGGAGATCGGCTGACATTCAGCTAACGCTGACTTTACATCAGCCGTATGATCGCTGGATTCAGACATAAATTCGTCCTGTTCAATGAAAATATTTCATCATACGCATGCTTGGTGACGAACTACATTTTTCATCAAGTTGCTGCTATTGATTCTGCACCTGGTTAATCATGTCAGGTAAGTTGGGGACTAACACTCTGCATATAAATATAGTTTTTTTTATAAAGGTAAATATAGTTTTATTTGCGAGCTAGCTTTTACATTAAAGTTGGATGTGCATTTTTTTCTGGCGTTTTCTATTTGTCGCCGGTTATGAGACAAATTTAGCAGCCAAGTTTAGTAAATGTGAATGACTAAAAGACCAATGGAAGCTACATAGAGGGTATGAGGTAAAATCATACTGCATGGGTTAAATTGATCACTGGCAAGCCTGTCAAGCTTGTGCTGCGTTACTGTGCAATCAATTAATTCCCATACATTTTAAATGTTTGATGCTTTATAAACACTGGAAACTGATGGCGTCCTCCAACTTGCGAGAGCCCCAGCGACCGTGAACTCTAAACCATATGTGGAATCGGCTTTGCGGGCTTCCCAACTTGGCTCGCAATTGCGTTCAGTTAATGCGAGAATATAACTTTGCCGACTATGTTGAATAAGATTGACAAAGGGTACAGCGAATGAAATGGAACGGAGGTTTGGCGGTGTCATGGTTACAGGAGGATACCATTCCAACAATAGGAAAATAGAGGCGGGGCAAGACAGCGGACAAGGTTGGGTGAGTTTTTCAGAGTTTGGTGACTTGGTAAACATTGGTAAAGGAAGGAAACATGGAAAAAGACCAAGATGCTTCTAGGGCTGGACAACTTCACGGGTGAGTTCAGATGAAGCTACTTGGCAGTATGGTAACGTGAGATCAAGAAGATTACTTGCCTTAAAACTGTAAATTCGCAATTGTTGGAAGACTAAGCATTCAGTTAGCCAACCTTTCTGAGCTAACATTACCTTGCTTGAAGTCGTTATTTTGTTCGTATCCAGCTGAATGGCTGTAGTTAATGTTTGAGTGTAAATTGCATGTGTAACTGAAAAATGTCTTTTTGTCAACGTGGGTCAAAAAATGTTTCGTGCGTGTTTGCTACTTACTTTACAAGTTGGTCCTTTGTGGGTATCAAATATCAAGCCATAAATCTAAAAAAAAAACAAATTGAAAGTCGCTAATAATTATTACAGATAATTATTGCTAGTGACCAGTTTGCTAGTATTTCAGAAGGTTGTACGAATGATCGACAACTAACTTGCTTTCACGCTATTCCTTGTCAGCCAGAGAGGTTAATATTGTCTTTGTAGACTTCTTGCTGGCCGGGTCACGGGATGGCTCTCCTCGCCTCATTGGCTGCGTATTTCGTATTAATATTTCCGGACCATTTTTCAAGCGACAGTTGTCCGTACTTCGGTAACGTTCCTGCCTGTCAGATGGAGCACTTCGATAAGCGAGTTTGTCTAGCCAAGCGTGTCACATTTGAAACATCCTTATTCATTGGTGCAGACGTGTACGATTCCACCCTGCAGAGGTGTGGTTGCAGTGTTTTCCAAATTGGAAGTGGCTATTCGCCCCGCCGCGAGGTGAATTGGGGGAAAGAGGTCGGCTATCTGTCCCGCAACGGGGCCGACAAGAGCAGTTCTGCTATTTGTACCGCGATGGGACGGATAAGAGAATCACTTCTGCTATTTGTCCCGCAGTTGGGCCAATAAGAGATTTAATTTCATTATCCGCCCGCTCTCTGATCTTTGGCGCTGAACCGCCTTGGGGGCGAGTAGCCTCTTCCTTTGAAATTGTGGATAACATGGTGTGACGTCTTACTTTATTTTGTGTTGAACTTCGTGCGTGTCTGAACGTTCCCGCTAAGTAAAGGGAAGTGGCTATTCGCCCCGCAGCGGGGTGAGTTGAGGGAAATACAGCAGCTATCTGCCCCGCAGCTGGGCCGATAAGAGAAGCAGTTCTGCTATTCGCACCCTGGCATGGCGTTTTACAGAAGCATTAGCCCAGCAGCTGGGCCAATAAGAGATTTCATTTTATAATCCGCCCCACTCTGAAGTTTCGTGCGGAATTGCTGCGGGGCGAATAGCCTCATCCTAAGTAAATAGTCGAGCGAATTGTATTATCCTGAAACATCGGTTAACCTTTGATTGTGCATTAGTCGCACAAGTTAGTTTAGCAAAATTTCAGGAGCAGTCCGGGATGTAGCTTAAGGGGACTTATAGACAAGCAAACATTTTTCGAAGATATTCACTTTTTAAACTAAGAATTATTATCAAAATAATTCTATTAGATATTGCAACTTAAAACGCTGAGTTTCTGCCGCATCACAATCAGTGGTCGCCATGGCAACGGCTGTTTTAATGAATAAATAGATACTGAGAGAAACACTGTTATTGAGATAACTTAACAGTGTTTTGTTATAATTTCAGGTGAAATGTGAAAGAATTAGCATCCCGAATGTCACTACAGAGCTTTTTTTTTTTTTTCCCCTGGTTTCTATGTTCTCGTATTGATTTTTACCCTCCCTAAATCAATTTTGGCGGGAAACAGCTAATTAAATATGCAAATTTTGATTTACTGTTCTTCTGGTACATATTGCAAAAAGTGCTCTGTACAGACATAGATCATCACAAAATGAAGATAACTGCCTGGTATGAAGTTAATTGGATGTACAGTTGCTGAGAAATCAGCATTTTCTTGTTGAAAATCTGTATTTTTAGAAATATGTGATTTTAGTTTGGCAATAATAATGTGATCGAAGTTTGACAATAGTGTTCTCAGGAGGAATACATTTAGTATTTTGCTTTTAGTGATTTTTAGTTTTTTTTTTTTTACCTCCTTAAAAGGCACCAGCTTCATAAGTTACTCCGTCTTCTTCAATTTGTGTTTCTTCCCTAGTTCTAATTGTCTGTTGAGCGTCTTTTTGTTTCTGTTTTTCAAGTTCTAGTGCAAATTATTCACTCTATTTCACGTTTTCTCTCCATTTCGTGACAGCCTTTCATTGAGTGTGCCCCCGCCTTTATGCCAAGTTTCATAATGGAGGCAATTCCTCATTGGCCATCATAGAAAGTCACCACACTCACAGCTGGTGAGTAGCTGGTAACTTGAAGACGGTGTTCGTGATGAATGTTTCCTTCAGAACACGACTCCATATCACGGATTATTTGAAGGATCACTTCGTTTTCTTACGTCAAAACTAAAATTTTGAACCAAAATTGGCATTTTGGTTAGCAATAGGTCCCCTTAACTTTCCGGGGAATTAATTGGGGTGCTGGAATTAGTTTGAATAACCATGAGATCATTGTTATTGGCATTGGCTGCATTCCCCTTGCCAAATTCCACTCGCTAGCAAACCAAATCCTTTTGCTTTATAAGGCGACATAATCGTAAGACCTACCATTCAAATGTAAAATTTAAAGTACAGGTTTATTTTATCGCTTTTGTAATTATGTTTGCTGAGTATAAGGTTTGGGTCTCACGTGTCTGTGTGCATAATGCATAAGTTTGTGTTTAAATAACCCCCGCAAACTCCCATGTATTCGGATTAATACCCATTTCTTGCTGACGATCTGTAATAATCACCGCTCCCTAGCGACCCCTTTCTCAGAAATGCAGGTTTTAACAATTCAGAACATAATCTTTGATTGTGTCTCTCTCGGAGAAGGCTAGAGTCTGGGATTACTGTATGTGGCGATCCCTGAAACTATCTGCTGACGGTATGATTGTGTGGCAGTGTGAGCCATAAACACTGCTTAGGTTAAAATCTTTTGTTAGACTTTCTCCCAGCCCAACTTAAACCGTGCCCTTGCCTGTACTTGCATTTCATTTTGTATTTCTAAACTTGTTAAGCTGTGTTTGGCTTGCATGCATATCAAGCCTGCCCTGTATTTAAATTCATATCTGCTTTGTGCATGATTTTCCCCTACATTCTTGTCTCCTCAACCCTTTTGTCCTTTCCCCTCTCCAACCTTTCTCTTTCCCATCTCTCCACCTTTTTCCTCAGTGAGCCTCAAACAAATGGTTTCTCATTTTATCGAGCTAGGTTCTGCCCTTGGTTTCTTCCTGTTCAAAGTTAGTTGTTCAAAGTTATTTTGATGAAATTCGGTGGAGTAGTTTTGCCTGAATGTGCTCTTTCTTTTTTTAAGGTGCTCTGGGAAGACCAGCCAGTGACACACAGATGATTTTGCCACAGAGGTGTAGGCGCTAAGCAGCGGTGTCGCCCCCCTGTTAAATTTCATCCCCTCGCTGTGCATTTCTGGAGGCCCTGGCAAAAACGGAGAAGCAAGGAGGGGGTGGGGTGATGTTCAGACAGGCCGACCAAGCGAAGAGGCGTCCGAATTTGCCGGTGGGGCAGCGGATGAGAGCCGTGGAGGTGGCGCGGGGGAGAGCGGGGTATGGCTTCATGCTCTCAGGCCAGACCCCCTGCACCCTCAGCGGTGTCCTGAAGGGCAGCCCTGCGGAACGTGCCGGACTTCGCGCTGGAGATCGAGTCCTGAGCATAAATGAGACGGATGTGTCGCGTGCCTCACATGAGGAAGTGGTGAAGCTCGTGGGTCAATGCTCGGGGGTCCTACGCCTGGTGGTCGCTGAGAGGAGCGACCACAGCCGGTGTCTAGACTCCTGCTCTAGCGACGAGGAGCCGGGCCTCCGCGAGAAAATTAAAACCCGCTGGTTCAAGCCCAAGATGGACTCTAAAGTGCTGGGGATCAACAGGGCAGAAAGAGTGGTGGCGGAAATGCAGTCCGGGGCAATTTTCAGCATGATGCTGGAGAATGCCGGCCATTCCTCCAGTGATTCGGAGAAGTCAGCGGTGGCCGCTAAATCGCGATCGCAGTCGGAGCCCAATTTCTACAGGTACCGCTGCAGTAGCTCTAGGAGCAATCCCGACTTCCTGTCAGCGGAGGAAATGGCGAGGGTCTTGAATGATGACTCTGTGTTTGTGGACACGTTCGCGGAGTGTCACGAGGATGACTTTGCCCTGGATGCAAACCTATTAAATGTAGGGATGATTGTGGGCTATTTGGGCTCCATTGAGTTGGCCTCGGCTAGCGCAAACTTGGAGGGTGATAGCATTCAGGCGATCTGCGGCTGCATGCGTCGCCTGAGGGCCGAGCAGAAGATCCACTCGCTGGTCATGATGAAGGTCACGCACGACTGTGTTCAGCTGTGGAACGATAAGGGCGCAGTCATCGCCAACTACCCAGCTGAGAAGCTGGCCTTCAGCGCCGTGTGCCCTGATGACTGCCGTTTCTTTGGATTGGTCACCATGCAGGCTATGGACAACCACAGTCTGGCCACGGAAGAGGACGCTGGGCTGAGGACTTCCTGTCACGTTTTCTTTGTTGACCCCGAGCTGTGCCACCACAAGGTCCACCAGGGTGTTGCTCGGCGTTTTGGTTTCGAATGCACCCGCGACCCGGACACTAACGGGTGCCTGGAGTTTCCCCCGACATCACAGCCCCTGTTGCAGTTCATTTCTGTCTTGTACCGGGACATGGGGGAGTCCATCGAGGGGATGAGGGCACGGGCTTTTTTGGACCGGGATCTGGATGGCCAGCAAAACCACAGCACCAGCAGCAACAGTGACAGCGGGATTGGCAACTTCCTCACTGAGGAAACTAGTAATCGGGTTCTCCTGGTGGACCTGGGGACCCAACCCAGCCGGCAAGTCCCCAACGGGCTGTGGGAAGGTCCTCCGAACAGAAACCAGATTCAGGCTGGACCCCACCGCAACGGCTACCGCTGTGAGCCGGAATGCAAGAGGCATCTCTCTGATTTGCCCCACCCTGACCCATCTCAACCAATCGGCAAGCACCTGGGGTCTTCCAGGAAAGATCCTCCAGCCCCTCCCTCTCATGGTCATCATTACCCAAATGGAAAAAAGCTTGGGGCAGCCAGGGGCGGGGGCGGGGCCTTGCGCAGTGGCGGACACTGCTGGCTCCCGGTGCACATCCTCAGAGACCGTCGTCACCGCGGGGACGCCAGCGACCAGGAGGAGTCGTACGCTGAGTCAACGGATGGGTGGTCCAGTGCAAACTGTAGCACCCTGCCACCGCCTATGAGCAAAATCCCAGCTGACAGGTACCGGGCAGCGGACGAGATGGCCCAGCCCGCCCGGACAAGCTCCCACAAGGAGGAGTGGGCGAAGAAGCTGTTTGGCGCAGACAGGACATTCCGGGAGCAACTGCACGGCAAACACAGCAGAGAGCAGGATAAAAAGGTAGGGCAAATTTCTTTTGTCCGCTGCTCAGATTCTTTCTGCAGGTGGCTATCATTTGTGTGAAGCTCTTGGGAATTTCTCGCACCAGATAGTGTGTGCATACAGGAGGGGAGTTGATCCAAAAGAAGCAGACTGCCAGCTCCGCAGTTATAATCTTCCATATACATATTCATGAGTATAAAATGATTTATTTTTTTTTATAAATCTGAGTGATTTGCCCATACTGTACTAATTGCAGTTTCAGTTTTATTTTACATTGCTATGAAATGGCCTGATTGGGATCCACTTTCTAAATCCATTTACAACACCCTTTCCTAAAAAGTTTGGCCGATGTGTAAAATGTAGATAAAAACAGAATTCAGTGAATTTCAATTCATAAAACTCTATTTTAATCAACTGAAAATAATACAGAGATAGCATATCAGATGTTTAAACTGAGAAATTTAAATTTTTTTTCTTTTGAAAAATATATGCTCATTTTGAAATTTATGCCAGCGACAAACTTCAAAAGAATTTGAACAGGAGCATGTTAACCACTGTGTGGCATCCCTCCTTCTTTTAACAACACACTGCGTCTTGGAACTGAGGAGACCAACTGCTGTCTTTTTGAAAACGGGTACTTATTCTGGCTTCATTCTGCTCAAGGCTTAGTGGCCTCCTTTATCTTATTTTTCATTGATTATATTTTTACCTCCGCCAACAACAAAGTTGGCCGGCGGTTATGTGATCGGTGCCGTTTGTTTGTTTGTGTGTTTGTTTGTAAACAAGATAACAAAAAATAATGAACGGATATCTCTTGAAATTTTGTTGGTGGGTCGCTATTACATCAGGGATGGACCCAGAGTGCAAATTTAACTTTTTTTTTTGCCCATCAGCCAAATGGCCTGTGAATGTTCAAATTTTACCAACGACTTAATAGACTACCATTATTTTTTTGGCTGGTGAGTGAAGCAAATCTTCCAGCTACCAGCATATTTAGCCATCATTTTGCTGATGGCTGGTGCTGATTTTGGCCCCTGGATGGACCCTACTGATTTTGACCGCGATTGGTGAAACAATTTGGCCACCACGGCAGCCATCTTGAAATCCTGAACTTTGCTCCCACACAAGATTTGGACTGTGTTGCCTTGGCGGAGGTCTGCACTCTAAGAGTGCCTTTATTTCCCTTATATTTTCAGTGATGACAGGTCTTGTCTTCATCCAGTACAATTCAGCACACAGACTCTAACTGCGGAGCCATGTCATTGTGATACATGCAGATTTGTGTTGTTCGGCATAGTCTTGCTGAAGTAAGCAAGGCCTTCCCTGAAAAAGGCAGCTGGAAAGCAGTATTTCTTGCTCCAAAACCTGCATATATCCTTCAGGATTAATGGTGTCCTCACAGATGCACAAGTTACTCATACCTTGTTCACCAATGCACCCACATGCAGTAATGGATCCTGGCATTTGAAGCCCAGTAGTCCCTTTTCACCCTTGCGTGGAGGATGCCGCATCCCTGATTTCCAAAAATAATTCTGCATTTTGATTGGTCAGACCACAGGACAGTTTGTCACTTTTTCTCCGTCCATCTTAAATGAGCTCAGGCCCAGAGAAGGCAGCAGCGTTACTGGATCTCAGTGATTAATGGTCTAAACTTTACATGGCGGAGTTCTAACTTGCATTATTGATGCAGCAACAAACTGTGTTCACGGACAGTGGTTTACAGAAGTGTTCCTGAGCCTACGCAGTGATTTCAACTTCAGAATCCTGTTTGTTATAATGCGGTGCCACCAGTGGGCCAGAAGATAATGGACATTCAATATTGATTTTAATCTTTTCCCTCACATACGGAGATTCTCTCTGGATTCTCTGAATCTTTTAGTGATATTTTTCACCATAGATCAGGGGTGGCCAACCCTGGTCCTGTGGAGCCGCAGGGTGTGCAGACTTTGGTTCTCTCCACCCAGTTTAAACCTAAGACACCAGGTGAGTTAAATTAAAGCAGTTGATTACATACTTATCAATCAAGTGCTGAGTAACGCTAAAAACCAGCAGACACTGCAGCTCTCCAGGACCAGGGTTGGCCACCCTTGCCATAGAAACTAAAATCTCCAAATTCTTTACATTTTTACGCCGAGAAATGTAATTTAGAAATTATTGAACTGTTTTCCCTCGCAGTCTTGCGCAGAGCGGTGAAGCCCTCGCCATTTTTAGATCTGAAAAACTTCTTATACCCAGTCATGTGACTGACCTGTTGCTAATTAACCTAATTATCTGTAAGATATTCCACCAGGTGTTTTTTAGCTTCATGCAACTTCTCCAGTTTTTTGTTGCCCCTGTCCCAGCTTTTTTGAAGCCTGTTGTTGAAATCAGATTCAAGATGAACAGATATTTTTCAAAAAACCAAAATTTTCAGTTTGAGCATTTGATTTGTTGTTTTTCTTTTTTTTTTTTTCAATTAAAGGTAGGGTTTAGGTGATTTGTGAATTATCGCATTTTGTTTCCATTTACATTTTACGCTGCATCCCAAATTTTTTGGAAATGGGGTTGTATTTATATTTATTGAATAGTGATGATTATAAAATCTGCTGTGGTTTTGTCTGAACACTATGGAATTCTAAAGTCAGCAAAGGCTGCTGGACTGATCTTCAGAATCTCTTCATAAAATACTATTTCAAGATCATGTAAGTCAAATAGACATCAAGTTGTATCTGGCGGGAAAAAGTACTGTGACAGGTCGGCCTCCTTTCAGCATGATCGTGCATCTACCTTCAATTTCATGGTATGATTGTTAAAATGTTGTTGTTTTTATTGGAATTGCTGGATTCCAGTTTGGCCTCTTCAAGTGGAGATCATATGAAGTGAAATGTTTTACTGTCTGGTTTTGAAATTTAGTTGCAGAATCTGGTTTCTCATTGAGTCCCGATAGCTGCTGTGGAGTGAACATATTTCAGCAGTGATAGCAGTGAGCGGACTGAGACGGGACAGGAGTCGGTTTAGAGGTGGGAAATGCCATCCTGTTGAGTGGGCGGAGGATCACCTTGCTGCATTCCCTCTGAACGGCAGGGGAGGGGAGATTTCCGTCTTCTTCCAACTTGTAGATTTCTTTCGTTCATGATGGGTTGCCTGCATCTAAGATCTTTTATTTGATATTACTTCACGCATTCATCCTCACTTGAACCGGATGTTATTCCAGATCTACCATCTTGCAAGCCATCCCAAGCCATCATTTCTGCTCTGAGGATGGAGCTCTGAGGAGCCATGAATCAATACACACGAGAGCAGCTGTCCTGGAACTCTCTCGCTTGAAAGCCGTGACGTTAATTGCCAACGACGCTGGCGGCAGATCCAGCTCTCCGCTGCCGCAGACGTCACTTCGCGTGACGATTTGGGGAAAAAAGGGCGTCTCATTGCTATATAAACATCTCCTCGATTCCTCACTCCTCGCAAGATTCCCTTTCGTCTCTCAGTGAGTCCTAAAGGGGAGGGACTAAGACACAAGGAAAAGTTGCAAGTGAGGGAACCACACATGCAATTGAAGAGAATTGAGATGCGCCCAAGGCTACACAATGCACATGGGTCCCTTATTTTCCCCCGCCCACATGCATGGACTGTCGTAAACATCTGGAATTTTACGATGCCAGCCCAGGACTGCCGTTTCTGCGTTTTCAGATGTATTGACCACTAGCCCACTGAACACCATGAATATAGGGTACTCCCAGTCATAGAATTTGGGGTTGTTTGGCCTGTTTGTGCCATACAGTAGTGCAAAATGCCATCGTTTATGATGCGCAATGCATACACAGTTGCGGTGCTCTCTTGACAACTGTAATGACTTATTTAAACTGAAAATGTCATATCAGGAGTTCCCATCATCGTTCAACACATCAGACTGTTCGCATTGATTTTCTGTTCAGTTCTGAAACCTCCCAGGCGGTCTTGACTGTGAGCTTGAATGCTGAAATCAGAGGGGTGTGTACGGCGAAGCAAGTTCAATATTATCTTTGCTTTCTTTACGGGAGCTGGCTCAACAAACCCTAAACTCACAATCATAGATGCTGTAAGTTACCATGGCAGGTTTAAAGCGAGCCATCTTATTGACTTGTTAAAAAGCCAGGCTTTAGGCTCAACATATCTCGCAAACCCACTAATCTCGCTTCATAGCACATCCCTCAGGTGTATTGAAATGAACCAGACATTCATTTTCTCAAACATTTATCCTGTGATCTTGAGAAAGCAGAAGTTGCTGCATGAAAAATAATCTCATTATATTTAGAAATTGGCCGTTTGTTTTTTAGAGATCACAAGATAAATGAACCTGTTCTCGTGAGAGCTTTGTTACCTTGAGTTAACAAAATAATTAATTTGTTATCTCGAGATAGCAACATTAAAGAATAATGGCAAGCACAGGCATTCTCGGCTTCTGCAGTTAAGACAGTAAACATGCATAAAACGTATCAAGTCGGCATTTAAGTGTGTATTCCTTTTTTTTTTTTTTGGTATATCATATTTTTTGTATTTTGGTCAGATCCAAAGCCTATGAACCTCCAGGCTTAAACTTAGATGGTCATATTGATCAATTTTGATAGTTTAGTCCCAACGAATAACAATTTAGGCTTTGCTAGCAAAAAATAAGTTTTTGCATTACATAATTAAGTATTAATTGCAGCAGGAAATTACTACGGAGGTTGGTGGGATAATTGATTCTGTCCATTACGCATGATGCCTAATTTGCATTCAGACTGATTATAAACAACCTCATTGACTATTTTTGGTTATACTGCAGAAGTATTTTAATTTGAATCAATTATGCATATCCCACCTAATTTTAACTCTCACGCCATCTTTGATGGGACTTTATTTCTCTGAATTCCGTCCATAACACTTCCAGAGGTTTTGCATCTGACCCATATCCTGGCTCTGTTACCATTATCATGACTGCATAGAAACAATGTTGATTTTCCATCTGAATCATCAGAATGGTTGACATTGAAATATCAATGCCAAATCAATGTTGAATCACTGTTACAATAGCGATGAAACCTGACATTGAAACAATATTGATTTAAAGTTATGATTATAATTGATTGAGCATTGATTTCTGGTTGCCAGGGTGATGATACTAATGTTGAAAAGTCATTGAAAGCACATTGATCTATGGTTAGGTTGAAATCTCAACATTGTTTCAATGTTCTTCTTAATTAAATAACATTGAAATACCATTGATCTTTATTTAGAAAATCAATACTGATTCAATGTTAACGTTGAACGGTGCACCCTCAATTGTTTCAATGTCTTAACGTTGACAAAACAATGTTGATTAAACATTGTTTCAATAACTCTTGTCATCAGGGTTGGGTATTTTGTTTTGTATCAGTTGTTTACATTGTAAGTATTTTCAATGCAAAAGGAGAAAAATGCACCTTACTGGTACCTGGCATATGGCAAATGTTGGTCATATGATGGATTGCATTGACAGAGGTGTTGTGTGAAATCTAAATTGCTGCTACTTATTATCAATGATGGTTGTCAACTTCATAGTTAGCTTCATGCTCCCAGACTACTGGAGGTCGACCACGTCTATATAAATCTACGACTCCTAATTATCTGCCTGGAAAGTTGCGTGCTACACATTACTCACAAAAGCCATGCAAGCTTTGCGACAGGTTCACTGTCAGCATCAGACGTTGTATGATTTATGTAGTTAAATAGTGTGTGAAATTCGGCATTTCTATCGCTGCCGTTTTCGATGTCTGATTAATGGCTTGCTGTCGGTGCTACAGGGGTTAGCGGCGTTTGTGCACGTGTCTGTTGCTATGGCTACATTGTCGGCCTGACTAGAATCTCGTAAAGCTGGGATGTGGGGATAAGTTTGGTGAGCTTGGCGCTGCCCTGCAATTGAACTCATACTTTTGTTTGCACATGACTTCATGGCGGTTTCTCACTCTGGAGGCGAGCTTGAAATGCAGTCAGGCTAACAAAGATGCTCTGTGAAGCATTGAACTCTCATACTCCGGCAACAAAGGCAAACATTAATTAATGTACGAATCAATTATTAAACAATATTAATCCCTGATGGGCATCCCTACTCTTCTTGGTTTTTCACAGAATAAGGGGTTTCTTCCCTTATTCTTTGCAGAATCTTTTATTTTTCATATTGTGAAGCTGATTTAAAGCGTGACCCCCACGTAGAACATATCGATGGCTGACTGCAATAAGCGGTTATGTCCAATGTATAACATCTGGAGATAACTATATATTGCAGTCAGCCCTTGATTTTTTTGTTTTTAGCATCCTGTTACAAGCCAGGTTCTTGATTCCAGAGTAAATGGTTAATTTGCCCAAGTGCACCGTTTGTTTCGGTGATTCCTTGTTTTCTAGAAGTTCAGTTTTAAAATGGACCTAAGCTAGGTTTAAGATAGAAGATCGAAGGGAGGCTGGGAGCTCGGGAATTCTCCCATCATGAGTAGTGATAACTGAGGATGCTCAGAGGTTTATCTTTATTCTTTTTCCTTGGAAATATGAAAGCAATTTGCCTTATTATCTTATGAATAGTCAAAAAACAGTTGCACTTCCTCGTCTATAAATCTGGTAGAAATATTCGAATTTTCAAATGGGGGCTCGTTTATCTTTTTAGCCAAAGCATTGTTGAGATGCTGTTGCCTGACAAGGCGAGACTGCGGGCAAGCATAGAATACAATGCACCCCACTTTGAGGCCAGTGTCTTAGCCACACCCACACTGGCGTCTGCATCCGGCAATTTAAGATGAACTGAAGGTACTGTGGTTTCTATGAGAGTCTGCAAATACGGCTCTGCGGCTCTGGCCCAGAGAATTAGCAGTCTGGCATAATTATAAGAGGGTAGGAAGGGGATGGATTTGATTGGATGCGAACCGAGCCATGCGATTGACCAGTGCACAAACTGGTGAAGCCTGAAGTGAAGGAGTGGTCCTTTCAACGTAGTAATCGCGTGACTCAGCGTATTTGTGTGCATAAATGACCTTCTTATGACCTGGTCCTGCAAAGGGTGAAGGAATAGCCTGTTTTTCAAATCAACAAGGCAGTTCTTGATTTTCTCTTGAACTGAATATTTAAGGCATCAGCAGTAAGGTATACATGCAGGGCCCTTCCCCTTTTGTTAAAACAGCAACGGAATTTCGGTGCAGTGTGCAAGCTGATCACATTAATTTTATGATGTTCTGTCCTATGTCAACATTTTCCCCTGCTGTAATAGTGACTCAGAGTTTGTCTGGGTGAGCTTGCTATGCGGTAAGTGCTGTTCTGTCACTGAGTGCAGTTACTGCAGTATATAAGCAGAATGACAGAAACCTTGCATACAAGAGCCGGGGTTACTTGGCGGTTGGTGGTTCCGTCATACTCGCTGTCAGAAAAATAAAAATTCTGGCTTCACTTTCTTCGATCACATATTGCAGACATTGTGGCGTTCATCTAAAGATGCATTGGCTTGAAAATCAAACTTTGGGAGAGAACATGACTAATATTTCTTTCCTCTGTTTGCCAGGTTGTTCAGCAACTAATACGAGGATTATTTATTGATTCCTTTTCATTTATTCTGGCAAGTTGTCGATAATCTGCAATATTCTTAGTCGCTCGGTGAAAGTATTTAACCTCCCCTTTGCGCTCGGCCTGTCAGATGGGTCGAGGAGTATGGTCAACAGGTACCGTAGGGTTGTTGGTTATATTGGGTCGATAAGCAGATGTTTCCGAGGCACGCGCGCCGCACACAGCTGGACTTCACATGCGCTCACAGTTTCCGCTGCTTTGCCGCGGTCTGATGGTCCGGGATAATGAAAGCGGCGAGCTGTCGAGCTCTGCCTCCGTTATAAGCGCATTTCAGAGACGAGCAAATGCGGCTGAGGCATAGCTGCCAAGATCTGGACCCAGAGTAGTCTTTTTTTCAAGTATTACTTTTGCCGATTGTCTTTACATTTTTAGTAATCTTTTAGACCCCCCCGTATCTTGGAGGTGATTATTATCCGGAATTGGCGAACAACGTGGAGACTGTAACTATCGAACGCGAAGCAGTGGTAATTCGCAGTGTCTAGAGACACGACAGTTTTTATTGGTTCGGCAGTCGATTTCAAGGCATTGGGATAAGGATTCGGGATTATGGTGATGGGTAGGCTGGTGTAGATTTTGATTTGGGGCTGCCGTATTTCTGAACTACGGTCCCCGACATTGAATTGTATAATTAATCATCCGTACCCGTATCAACTGCCTGGCTCGTCAACCTCGTAGATTGTTGTAACTCCTCACTATGGATGCATCAAAGGGCCTTTACCATGGTAGTTTCCCAAAGGAAAAAGAAATGGGACCATGCGTTTTGCAATCAAAATCTAATGTTGTTCTTAGGCCCCAATGCCATAAATCCGTTTCCCTGATGACAGGTTCATCTAGAATGGTGTCAGATCGTACTTAGCTGGTGTCTGTGTATCAGAAATTTATGGACACCCTGCAGCCAACCAGAACTGATTATTAGCCCGGACCATGGTACAAATTGTTCGAATGTGCTGTGCCCATTTAAGTGCTTGTCATACCTCGGTGCGGCCACTAGGTGTCTCTGTTGTACTGCGCAAAGTCATTCCAAGGGAAATGTTCAGAAATGCCATTCCATAAAATTCTCTCAGCACTACTAGAGCTTTGTATGACAAGTGAAGTAGAAGCTTGAGGGCGAAAACTCTCTAAACGTGCAAAGGCATGTCAATTTGTATCACAGGCATGTGCGACATTTTTTGGTTAAAAACAATATTAAAGGCCAAAATGGGCAATTTGTTGCTCATACGCGTAATTATGTGTGTCTAATTTCTGAAGTGGGAGTGTTCCATTCAGCCTTGTTGTATCTGTAGATCCTGTTTATTCTTGCTGCGGACGACTGTGCAAAGTTAAATGTTCTTAAGAATTTCTCTCCGCAATCGGATTCGAGGCGAGTATTGTTGGGAGGGCGGGGTACTGAGGCGCGGTGTTAAGTTTTGTGCTGGTCACGCGGATAAAATTCCCGCCGTCGGTCCGCGGCTACGTGTGTTTGGTGGAATTACACGGCGGACTGCTGTTGCACGGGTTTGTGATGTCACACGGTATTTTTGCGGCTGTACTCGCACAGACTGAGCGTAGTCTAAACAGGAAGGCTCTGTTTCTGAGATTGCTAAAGCAGCCCGTATATCCTTAGATTTTCTGGAAGGCCTGGAGCGGTTTGGCCGGATGGGTGCAAAATCCCACTTCAAAAGAGAAAGCTGAAAGATGAACTGGTGCGGCCCCTAAAAATAAGATCTTTGCATCTGACCCACACGCAGCTATGCTGCCTCTTTTATTGAGGAGATGGAGCTCAAAGCATTTAAAGGGCAGGCACAGCCACACCCCAGAGCATATGCACTAAAGGCACTGATGACAGATCAGACCAAAGCTTCAGATCTTATGCCCTGGCCCCGCCTTAGACCATGTGTCTTCTTGAATGATTGCATCTTTTGAACACATTTCACCAGCTAAATCTTCTCCATTAACAGTGGTCTTAAGCCGCATACTCAAAACTTTTCTTTATTTATTTCTTTTAAAAGAACTGTCTGAGTGGAAGCAAAAATGGAAAAGATTCCGAATGCTTATTGCGCACTCATTTTACTAAAGCGGTTTCTTATGAGATTAACATATAAGCCCTCGGTTTAGATTGGTGTACAATCTTTTCATAATTAATCGGGTGGTCTTAGATGATGTCGGCCAGGATTTTTGGTTTTTCCTGCTGGTCGCTGGTGAAATGCTGTAGAATGCTGCAGTAGTGGAAAGGGTCGAGGAGTAGAGTTATGTTTGAAAAGATAAAATTTCTTGGGCTATATGGAATTCCCAAAAGAGTCCTGGAATGGCGGAATGCGCATGGTAACGCTATATGTAGCACAATAAAGAGCGCTGGCTGTTCTGTGTTTGGAGAAATTAGTGGACGAACTACAGCACTCCAGGAATCTCTAGAGATGGACTACATCTCCATACTTTGTATCCAAGCAACGCTCACAAGCATCTGATTAAGGCGGGACTGGGGGGGCTGTAGAATACAGTATTAAAGTGGCGCTTCAGTGTCGCTCGATAGCATTGGTTCGCGCTAACCAGTGGCGTTTAACTGAATATGAAGGGATTCTTCCCTTTCGTCAGGGATTCTGTTACAAATAATTAAATGTGTTGCACGTGTTTGCAATGTTTTATAACCGTAACTACTCATTGCGTGCCGCGAGATTGTGTGAATTGTGTTTTTCAAAGATTGCTCTCGGCAGTGCCTTGACATTTTCGAGACCTTTTTCATCTCAATACGTTACGACGTTAGTCCTCTTCGCCCCTGGTGGGGCATAGGGCATCCACAACGCTTCTCCAGCGTTTTTTTTTCTCAGGGGTTTATAACAGGCCACTAAACCTGGATCGGTGGATTAATGCTGTTCCTCGACTTCCTTCCTCTTGTGCTGATAAGTCTCTTCTTTCGGCTGCCGTGAGCAGTTCGATGTGTGGTTAACGGGAGTAACTGAGCAGCAGGAAGAATGTTCGCATGTGTTAGCACGCTGAATTGCCTGTAGTCACGTAAATATACAGCAGTTGCCTAACTCGCACCCTTAGCGCTGCGGTCTGCAGCAGCCAGGTGGGAGGAGTGCTGGAAATAATGAAAAGTTCATCGTCCTCATTTCAAGTCGGTGTGCTCTTTGCAGGCAATTAATTTATTGATTTTGTTTTTTGTTTTTTTTTAACGGTGGAAACCTTCTAGTGACCTTAACAAAATTGTTTCGTCTGGAAAGTACGCAGCCAAGCATATTAATACAGCAGGTACAAAGAAAAAGTGCTTACATGTTTGACTGCTTTTCTGATTGAATACTCTGAAGTCATATTCTATATTTTGCTGGGAATCCTAGTAAGGTTTTCTTTCTCAAGAGAGCTGGCTCGCCACCTGGGACCTGAACTCACAACCCCTTCTGCCCTTAAAAGCCCATTCCTCATGGCCACCCTGGACATGTTTGTGTAGCTGAAGATCTTAAAAAGCCTGATGTACTGAGCAGAGTACATTTTAATCATGATTATGTGAAAGCCTGGGTAGCCAGCGCTGAAAATGACCATGGTTTCCCACATCGAAACTCTGAAGCTCGAATCTCATGTTCTTTCTGTGTTGCATTTGCTTGTTCAGTGATTTTATTTTAAAGACCCCCTCTTGCTGTGGGGTGAAAGATAAGCATATTTTATTAGTGTGAGCTTCTTGCTGGCAGGTTCTACCTATTGGCAGTGACTTGTTTTAAGTAGCTGGAATCAAATGTAATTGCCTTTGACTTCATTTCTCAGAAATTAATTCCGACAGAGATTATGTGTCTTGTAATGAGTAATCATTTCAGTTTTGTTAATTCCAGCATTTTGGCCTTTGCCCTCATTCAGAAACCAGGGGCACCTCCCAGTCTGCATGTGGGGTTTGGTTTGACATGGCTTAACATATAAATATAAACATATTTATAAACTTTATAAACTTTATATTTATAAACTTCTCACTGGCATTCTGCTCTCATAGATCGTCCTTACTGGAGCTGCACATTTACATGTTGGTTATCTGTCATGCTGGCCCAAATACAGGAATATAAGGCATTGGAAGTCATGACAGGGCTTCGATACACAAGAAGCGGTACACTGGCGTGCTGAATGTTGCGTTAATGCTAGAATCATGATAGCTAGCACAGCACCTTTGTGGCTCCAATGTGTTCTCCGCCTGAATATTGTATGGTTTGAGTGCTGCTTTTTCATGTACCTTGAGTTTATGTCTTTACTGCAACCTCATAACCACCGATAAAGTCCCTGCAAGGATATCACCATCAAAACAGGAAATGTAAGATCTGACTTGGAGGGGGGGGAAGGAACACTGAGGGTAATTTGTCTCACAGTTGTTTTTGAAAGGAGGTCCTTCAAGGCTCTATTTTTGGACCATGAAGGATGTCAGTATCAAGTAGGGCTGTTTTAACTGTGGCATCTCTCCTTGTTTCCTGGCAGGGCTCCAGGTTTCGGGGCGTTACCATGGGTTTCCCCCAGCTGCCTCGGCAAACCGGTGGGAGACGCTCCTTCGGTCGCTCCAAACGACTCAGTTTAGCCCGCTCTTTGGACGACCTGGAGGTAGGAATCTGGAGGACGCTGGCCCGGGAGCACCCTGGTCAGCACATTCTGTTACAGAGGGGCCAGGTCACGCGGTAACAGAGTTACAAAATTTGTAACTCTGCTACCGACCAGTTTTTTGCTGTTTTCACCCTAAATAAATCAAATGAACAAAATTGGCTATTTTTTTTTTGAAGTACAAGGGAAGACCTACACAAAGCCATTTAAATTGTAACTCTATCTTACTTAGTTTTGGAACTATGATACAAAATGCACCAATTTTGTTACTACATTACCGCGTGACCTGGCCCAGAGCATTAGAGGCATTTCACTGAACCTTTTCCACACACTGGCTATTTAAACAGCTGGGATACACACTAAAGCAATTAAGTTAAAATTGCTTGTTAAGGGTGCAATAACTGTCTTATCTGAGATTTGAACTTGCAACCTACTGGTTGATGACCAGCTGTACTGACCGCTGTTATTCTCCAGTGCCATCTGGATAGATCCTCGGTCACTCACTGAGCCGCCTTAACAGATTCGTTGCCCTAATGTTTCCCAGAATTCTCCTTGCTTCTTATTGTTTTTTTATCCCACTGGCATAAAATGCGGGGGGATATACAGTATAGGCATCGCCTCGTACGTCCGTCCATCTGTCCGTCCGTCCATATCTCAGAAACTATGCATCTGACTTTCATGAAACTTGACCGATTTGTTATGCATGATGTCTAGATGTGCCTTTTCATATTTAGGAATTTCTGGAATTTTTTATTTATTAATTTTTTTTGCGGTTTCCATGGAAACTTGTGTGAATTGGAACTTGGCTTTTCCGGGCCATATCTCAGAAACTATACATCTGACCTTCACAAAACTTGACAGATGTGTTGAGCATGATGTCTAGATGTGCCTTTTCATACTTATGAATTTCTGGAATTTTTTATTTTTGCGGTTTCCATGGAAACTTGTGTGAATTGCAATTTAGTTTGTCCGGGGCTTATCTCAGAAACTATACACCAACCTTCACTTGACACATTTGCTGAGCTTGATTTCTAGATGTGCCTTTTCATTGCCTTGTCCGTCCGTCCTGGCGGGCGGTTGTGCGGGTATTTGACTGTAATAATACCTTGTCCGGGCCATATTTTGAAAACTACTCATCCAATCTTCACGAAACTTCACAGACATGTTCAGCATGATGTCTAGATGTGCCTTCAGGGGCCGGGGGGACATGCCGTTGCCAAATGGCTCTTGTTTTTGTTTCCATGGAAACCAGTTGCATTTGGACTCTGTACAGGGATAGGTTTGTTTCCGGAACACAACTCAAAAACTGTTCAATATATCTTCTGAAACTTTGCATTTGTATTACCCGCATATTGAAGTGGCGCCTTCGAATATTTTCAGATTTCTGAAAATTTTCTTTTTTTTCGTTTCCATGGAAACAAGTTGGATTTGGACTTTGTACAGCGATGGATTCCTTTCCGGAGCACAACTCAAAAACCGTTCAATATACTGTACTGAAACTTTGCACATGTATTGCCCACATAATGACGAGGGCGCCTTTTGATATTTTCAGATTTCTGAAAATTTTCTGTTTTGCGTTTCCATGGAAACTAGTTGGATTTGGATTCTGTACAGAGATGGGTTTGTTTCTGGAGCAGAACTCAAAAACCGTTCATTATATCTTTCGGAAACTTTGCACGTGTATTACCCACATACTGAAGAGGGCGCCTTTTGATATTTTCAGATTTCTGAAAATCCTCTATTTTTCGTTTCCATTGAAACTAGTTGAATTTGGATTCTGTACAGAGATGGGTTTGTTTCTGGAGCAGAACTCAAAAACCGTTAATTACATCTTTCGGAAACTTTGTATGTGCATTACTTAAGTACTGAAGTGGTGCCTTTTCCTATTTTCACATTTCTTTTTTTTTTTCCCCTTTACATGGAAGCGACATGGACTCAGTCACAGGGCTGGGTTTGCTTCCGGAGCTGAACAAAAACACTGTTCATTAATGACTCTTGTTTTATTATTGCCTTTGTCAACATGTGGTTCATAGTCTTTGGTAGATCTTGCCAGTACATACTTCCAGATAATTCTAGAGGAAAGTCACCTCAAAATTCTTCTTTAATTTCTTTGAAATTGTAGGATTGACATGACTTTTGCAAATAATCAGGGGCTGGGGGGTTATGTCATCTTCTGATGACTCTTGTTTATATTTTGTTCTGAGCTGAACCTATATTCTGCAGATTTCTTGACAGTTAGGTTGTTATGTAATTGCAGTGCAACTTGCGATAACCTTAGCTTTGCGATGGCAGTACTGTTGCCTTGCATCATAGCTTTGTAACCAAGAAATTGTTTGCGTGAACCTTTGTAACGGCATAACTGTTAATGGTAAGCTTAGCTTTGCAACAGCTGTGTTGTTGGTGGGAACCTTCATTTTGTAATGGCTAGGGTTACTGATGGGTACATTAGCTTCGTAACGGCAAGTGTTATTAATGGGAGCATTAGCTTTGTAGTGGCAGTGTTGCTGGTGGGAACCATAGCTTTTTAAAAGCAGTGCTGTTTGCAGCATCCTGATTTAAATTTATTTAAACTGCTTTCGCGGACCACCCCAGTTGCACTCTCGCTCTGAGACTTTGATGGAGTTGGTTTTCAGCTCCTAAACTAAGAAAGAAAAGACATGCAGGACACTAAATGCGTGTGTCTGTGCACAAATAAGTCAGAAGCGGATACTGTCCAGAGAAACTGTAAATTGTTTTGCTGTGAGGATAAGGTCGGTCCGCGATTCTTCCGCAGTTTAGTTGCTAACACAAACACAGGATAATTGAATTAATTACCGCTGGTTAGCAGTGGATGGATATCTTGGTATACTATACTCGAAGCATTGTGAACTGCTTAGGTAATGGTGCAGGCGCAGATTCTATCAAGCTTTCCCAACGCAATAAATAACATCTGCAGGGGATCAGAAACGTGCAGTTTATGTGCTCTGCTCGCTATTTTCTCACTCCACTTTTTTTGTCAGACCTCAACAGCCATAGAATATGGAGTCTCATGAAAATCATGAAAACTGATTGAAAGTGATGATATGATGCATTAAGGGAGCGCAACAAAATATAATTATTTTGTTCTGATTGTTTTTTTTTTTTGATTGTCTGACCTCAATGAGTGAGTGAGTAAGGGATGGATAGATAGATAGACAGAAAAGTGGCCTGACTGGTTTGTGTATTTCGCACTTTATTCACCTGTTAGTCCTCTGATATGAAGGAGCTGGAGAGGGTTTATCCCTATGGCCCTGTGCGAGCACTTATCTGTGTGCTACTGAGGGCTCTACTTGCTTGTGAGGTGTGTGTGTGTGTGCGTGTGTGTGTGTGTGTGTGCGGGGCTCTGCTTATTACAGCTGATAAGCTTTGGGTTGCCATTTCCCTCATTACCAGAGCTCCAGAGACCCCCAGCCTGTTCATGCACAGAGAGGGATGGAAACACACACACACACACACACACACACACACACACACACATGCAAACGCTCTCCCTCTCACACACTCGGACACTCTTGGACAGAGTCTCAAACACGTCTCCTGACGCAAATACTGTCTCCCTCTAACACACGCACACATACACAGGCACACTCGGGCATATTCCCCCTGACACGCACTCACACAGGCGCACACTCGCCCTCGCACACACTCTCTCCCATTGTCTTTCTCTCTCTCTCACGCACGAAAATCATGCAAACACTCTGCCTCACTCACATTCACACGCACACATATACACGTGCAGTCACGCACACAATGACAGTCACTCACATAAACCATGTTTGCATGCATGCACACTCGCACTCATACATACGGATTCACACATTTTCAAGCGCGCATTTGAACAGAAACACACTCACAGCTACACCACCACACACCTATAAGCACACACTGCGTGCACTCACACAGTTACCCACAAAGAGTTAACTGAGGCAGCCCTTTATAATAACTCTGTTTTTGTTGCATGGGAAGGAATGAGGTATTGCATAAAACCGTTATTCTGTAATTAACATTTTTGGTAGTATGTGAGAAGAAGATATGTATTATGGCAAATGGGTTGGGAATATATGGTAAATTGTGCCGATCGTGCTGGGTCGGGGCAGAAGGGAATGTCAAGCCTGAGGGGTGGTGAACGTTCATGTAGGAAGGGTGGGACGCCGAGAGACTGCTGCCCCTCGGGATTATGGGATATCTGACGGAAGAGGTCCGGCTAATTGCGGAGGAAACTCTCTGCCCGTCGTTAATTTGGACTGACTGTTGACTCAGCAGGAAGGCCAAGTGCACAGCGTGATAAGGGATCGATACAGCAGTGCGCTGGTCTGGCTCACGTTTACATCTGCTATCTGAAGCACTGTGCCGTGTTGCAGGCTGTGTTACGCTTAAAGCTCAGTCATTTACATTAAAAATAATAACGTTAACAAAACTAACTTGGCTTACGCCGTCAGAGGTGACGGCTGGGGGTATATCCCCGAACGCCCCCAATCCTCCTTGGATAGGCCTTGAATAGATTTGCATTTGAACAGGTGAATCGGACTAATGATTCTGAAGATATGGCCAAAATGGTAATTTTCCATCACAAAACGCAAACTGTTGGCAAAATATTGAACCACACAGGTATGATGTCATCATGTGACACGTTGTGAGGTCATGACCTTGCAGTTGCACATAGTTTCATATCAATTGGACAAATATTTCCAAAGATATAGCAAAAATGGTGAATTTTATGTGACAAAGCTCCACCTTGTGTCAAAATTTTGAACCAAACAGGTATAATGTCATCGTGGGTTACATCCTCAGGTCATGACCTTTCATTTGCACTTGATTTGAGGTCAATCGGACAAATATTTCCAGAAATATGATTGGCCCCTGGTGGCCAATCTAGAAATTGTAAATTGTCCAAAATCGAATCAGTTCTTCCTCCATATTTTTTAACGATTTATTTCAGGACACTAAGGGTTAATGGGGTGGTGTGCGGTGGCACAGCAGGCACTGATGTTGCCTCCTTGCAGAAAAGCCATGGGTTCAGATCTTGCCTGGAGCCTTTCCGTTTGGAGTTTGCACACTCGTCCTGTGTTCGAATGGGTTTCCTCGTTGTACTTTGGTCCCCACCCTCAGTCCAAAGACACGAATGTCAGGCTAATTGTTGACTCTAAAACTGCCCATTATTGTGAACCCTGTGTGGTTCCTGTAATGGAATGGCAGACTGTCCGGATTGCGTTCCTGCCTCTCTCCTATTGGATGCTAGGATAGACTCTAACCCTGCCCCTCTGCCCCAGTAATTAGTGAGTTTGATAATGGCTGGGTTAATGGATAATAACGTCCGTAAACTGTTTCAGTTGTGGACCAAAATTAATGAAGCACTTGAGGAGATGGTTTACTTCGATGATATGGAAACATTTAGCCATATTGGAGTTAATTTCTTTTATGGGGAGGTCATGTGACCTAGTTGTGTTCCTGCAGCTTGGTAAATGGTGACATTCAGAAGATGGCGACATTGGTGAGAGTAAACATGCGCTACTAATGCTGATACACCAAATGACCCTCCCCTCCCATACCTGACGGTAAAATGTCAGCGTGTTATTTGTTGGTGAACTCTCCGCTAAAGCAGGGAGGACCTGGCTGGCGGTCGAGGGCTGAGCTGAGGGGAGTGGGGGGTGGTAGGTGGTAGGATGGGGGGGGGGGGGGGCAAAACACCTTTTTCAGGGGCCCTAGAAACCGGTTGGAGCAGGAATTTGCCCCCCAGGCTGGAGAATCAAACTGTGCATTTACACTCCCCTTTTTTTTCCTTTTTCAAACTGGTGGTGGATGTCCGCTGCCCTTCTGTGCAAAGCTGAACCATTTTCAGTAAGGTGGACTAAAAGCTGGCATGAGCTGCTCTATAGGACTCAGTGAAGGATGATGGGATATTGTGTGTGTAATGCAGGAATCGCAGGCTTCCAGGGCGGGATAGAGCTGAGAACTGCTTGTTGTACCCCCTGATGGAGTGTCCAGGAGTAATATGGCTATGCGGTCATCGCGCGTGCGCATCCATTGAGAATTTCTTCTGAACGCTTTACAGACTGAAATTCTTATCCGATCCTTTTCATACATTTCACATGCACGTTGACAGTGGTCAGAGGATGAAGCCTATCGATTTTCATCGTGCGGTGTCCGAAATATTCCCAAAAAGGACAAAAATTTTTCCATCGGAATGAATGGCAAAAGCTAGAGTGCGTGATGTCACAGCTAGAGTGGGAGATGAGAGCAGACAGCATGAAAAAATACTTTTTAAATCGCTCTAACTTCCATAAAATTGAATCCCTCTTCATGAAATTTCACAAAAACGTTGGAAAATTTCTTGTTGTCACAGTACTATAGTTTTTTATCGCACATAAGTACATAGTCTGCCTCAGGGAACAGCCAAAGGATATGAAGCGCGTCGAATTTCTCTGTCTTTTCCATTCAAAAATCACCCAGTTATTCTTGGGAGAACAGCAAACGGACAGAGTTTTTAGATTGTTGTAATTCCAAAATAATATCACGCAGAGAAACAAAAAAAGACATCCACACACTGGGCAAAGCCTCGTGCCTTGAATGATGTGGTTACATTGGTGGCAGGATGAACGTTTTTTGCGTGAGAAGCAGGAGTTTGAGGTGTGCACGAGCAAGGATTTCTTTGACTATGTGACTCAGCGATTCTCTATGTGTAGGGAACCAGTCCTGCCATGGCCCTCTGTGATTGGCTGATTTGATATCTAACAGCACAGCTGAGTCCTCGGGAGATGATTTAGTTAAAATACGGCCGTGTTCCGAATGCACACTTGCCCACTATGTAGGGCATGTTGTGAATGTTCTACATTGAAAACAATATAGTGAGCGAGTGGACAAGTGTGCATTCCGTGTGTCATCATCAGAACGAAGTTCAACTTGCCAGCGATTTTGCGGTCATTGAAATTCGCCCGATGGTACGAATTCCCAATCTTTAAAAGGTAACCTTGCTAATTTTCCCGGCTGTTTGTTTCCTAGCAGGTCTAAGCTAATTCGGCACTATTTTAAAACGTTGCTTTTTGCATGAAACAGTCACACAATGAAGCGTTTGATAGATCTGTAACGTTAAAAGGATTAACATATGTTCACGAATGCCATATGCCACTGTTTGCGGTCTACCTTAAATGGAATTACTGCTTAGCAAAGCTAGTGTTTGCCTAATGCGAGGTTCATTCGCAAAAGTTATGCCTTCAGTAATTACAATAGGCCTTCAGGCTCGCTAGGTCATCAGCATCTGTTTGCCAGCGTTACCATGAAGATATGCCAAACCTCCGAGGAATATTCGTGTACATAACTTTATGGCTCAGCCTGTTGTGTCGTACATAGTTTACGAACAATAGTGAGTGCATGAATACATTAACTGAAGCAATTTTATTTGCATCAAGAAATTTTACAAAGAACTAATGTGGAATCACAATCAAATACAATTGAAATAAGATTTGTTCTGTTATGTAATTTTTGTAGTCACACGTCTCAACGGTGGTTTTTATGTCTTCATGTCGTACGTGTGAGTGTTTACGTTCCGATCTGACCCATAACCCCTCTGTGCAGATGTTCATGCCAGCGGACATGGAGTTTCTCTATCTATGCACGCACTTACCCTATCCTCTCACTAGATGGCACACCAATATCAGTTATTGAATATTCATCAGCAAGCTGACCTCGAACACTCTTCAGAATATTGGCGAGTTCAGTGCCGACCCTGTTTTTCAACAGTTGCATAAATTAAACTCCTCAGCTAAGCCTCATGTGCAAACTGCTCAATATACTTGCCCATACTATCTATCCAGCAATTCTAAATATGCTCTCTTGTGTCTGAAAAATTTGTTGTCTTCTGTAGCAACCACTCCATCTATACAGAGCCAATGGTATTCAAATTTGTAGTTCAGAAAGATTGGTTTTCTGAAGCAAAAATTTGGCATAATATTGATTCTGTTCCTCTTCTATCACTATCATCTATCTTCTATCGTTTCCCTCATGCACAGGTACTTCTGGGCCAGGACGTGGACGCGCGACGACCGCAAATCTATAGTACCCCCGGATACTCCGTCCGGTGCTACAATGTCTTTTTGTAAGAAAAGGTCAATATCTAGTTTTCTACCCTCCCTTTACCTGGATGTCAGAGGTTATGACAGTCTGGTCAATTAGTAGCACTCAACAAAGTAGAATCAACAACGACTGAAGAGCCTTAAATTTTTCACTTTCCCCCTTAAATTTTTTTTGCCAGTCTGTATTGTAATGGTTAAGGTGTTGGCCTGAAACTTTGATAGTTTATGGTTCAAACCCAAGTGCAGCCCCGTCTTCATCTCATCAACTGTGAATTGCTTTGAAAAATAGTGTTTGCTAAATGTCCGTAATGTTTGCAGTAACCATACAATGATTATCTATGCTTTTCTAGTTTTGACTTGTCAAATTTTTTTTAGGAATCTACTCTGGTGACATCAGGGCAGCAAGTGATTTATACCCTCTATGTTTGTAAAGCACTGTAGCTACTCATACGGTTACCCTCGGCCCAACTTCAGGCCGAAGGGTATTGTCATCAGTTCGTCGTCTGTCTGTCTGTCTGTCCGTGTGTGCACCTCTAAAGTCAGCATCAATAAACTAGTTACCCATGCCAAAACATTCACGGTAATGAAGGCAATCCAGGCCAGGAAAGAATTTTTCAGATCGGACCGTTTTTTGGGGAAAAACAGGCATTTTTGGCGTTTTTGAAAAATACTTTGTTGTGGATTGATTTTGATGAAGCATTTGAGCTAGGGGGTTTATACCTTGGGGAACGATTATATATATGCGGGGCTCTAGATTAGTGAAAAAAATTTTAATTTTCCAAAATTTTTGTGGACTTTAGGCATCTTTGTATTTGTAAATGTATGTTCTGTGGAATTCTACTTTGGTTATTGTGTAATTGTTCTGGGACACTTCATAAGTCAGGCCGAGGGTGTTCAAACGCGGGCGTTTCTTGTATGGCTTTTTAACAGTCCTGTTTGTCTTACTTATACATTTCTGTTGGCCTGTGCCTCGCAGAATTATAAATATTTTAGCTTTTCCAAGAGCCATAATGGGGCGTTTGAACTCTATCAACTCCTAAGAGCCGCAGTGTTTCTGGAGTTTGGGCCAAAGTAATACCTGATAGGTCATGAATGCAGATCTCTCTTCTTCGTAAGTAATTGCGCTAACAGCAGCTCTACCCTTCGGACCTATGAGCTTTTGTCTTCAGACCAATTGAATCGGACACCAGTTACAAAATCTTGCCTTGTGAACTTATAAATGTAGCAACTGTAACCAATGCCGCCATTCAAGCAGAATAGTTTTTTTTTTTGTGATTTTTATCCCCCATCATGAAGTGAAAGGGGGAATATTGGAATGAGTGTTGTCCTTCAGGAGGTCTGTTTGTCCATCCTTGTGTCAATCAGCCTTGCTTCTTTTCCGAGCTAGACCGCTAAACCATTGAACTTTTCCATATTTCACTGCTTAGGATGTCTGTGTGGATGTTTCTATGACGATAGCACCAGAGAGAACTGAAGACATGGTTTAAGGGAACACAGATATGTGAACACAAAATTTGTATTTAGCAATTTATCCAACGAGGAGGCAAGATAAGCATGGTAGGAATCTGGACTCACTGAAATTCAGTGGCATGACAGTCAAAAGCAGGCGGAATCACTGTGGTGGCCGAATGAAACCTCTCAGGAAGGATGAACGTGTCATAAGTAATTGGACACCAGATGTGCACCCACCACCAAAAAGCCAGCAGTCTGCACGAGCATCATGTCCATCACATTCATTGTGCTGGAATACAGAACCACGAACTAAAAAATTGCATTTCAGTGCAAGAATTTCACATGCATTTAGAACAGGTTCTTGTGAAGTGGGAGGCATTTTGGCCTAGTCATAAATGAATTATGGGTAAACAGCAAGTATGGTGTGTATATTACTGTTGATGGGCACGTTTAGTAAATCCTCACGGACGTAACTGGACGTCGTCGTTCCTTGCGTCCAGGCCAAACTGTTCTCAGTGCTTTGATTGGGCAGCTTGTGGAGACGAGCCTTTGGTCTGGGCACATCTGTACGCTGGATAACCTGGAGTGTTGATGCAGAGTATTCCAGCTGTTGCGTTACAAGAAGCGGTGAGCTGCAGAATGCAGCGAGAACGAGAGTGTGGAACCTCCACGTTCTGTAAGTGCCGTTGGAAAGGTGCAGCGTTGATGGTGGAGTTCTTCTTGCAGGAAAATTATGCGGGATTGTCACTTTGAAGGTACTAAAGAACTGCCTTGCTGAGATGTTAGCCCTTACCGAGCTTTTGCACTGTACGCGCCATCGCGACGTCACGTAGAGCAAGACCACCGTTTTCAATGAAGGAGGCGACACTGCTCGGCTTAACAGTGGTGCACCCTCAAGCGGTGCGAAGCAGCTTGATTTTCAGCAAATTTGTACATCCAAAGGTGAACTGCATTGAACCTTGACCTCAAATTGCGCTGACCTCTCCAAAGCGCGTCCAATCACATTGCAGAATTTGCAGGAGTACATTTGCGGAAGTGTCCTAGCATCAATGAACAATAAAGGAAAAATTTACTCTATGCGTGTCCAAGCATCCGGAGTTATAGAACTCCGCAATTAAAACGTACAGGAACTTGGGCAAGAAAACACTGGCATGGCCGATAGGGATATCAGGTTTGAAAAAAAAAATTATCATTTACATATTTACATATTTCACATTCTGCTTCCAAACATTGGCGAATAATTTAAAGGTACACTACAGCCATCCGTGAAAATGTTGCTTGCGACATTTAACCGTGGAAAGGTGAATATATCTACCCAATAAACACACGAGGTGGCGATTTGGAGAGAAAAAAATCCCTGTCATGATTTATCAGCTTTAGCTACATTTCGCTAAAGTTATCCCTTCATGCTAACTTGCTTCCTCATGACGTAATGTACTTGAGCTTGCTCTCAACCTCGCGCAAACTAAGTGCATTGTTGCTTATGGCGTGAAAGCCCTGTTACAGCACTGAAATAAATTTTCAAAAAACTATAAATTATCTTGTGCTGTTGAAAACCTATCATGTGAAAACTTGTTTAAAAGAATTCCCATGCTGGAGCTCTTTTAAACAAGTTGGCGCATGATACGCTCTGTAACAGCTTTCAATTTGATATCTAACATCATTGAGCAACATTATTAGTATGTAGCTCTCCAAGGCTTAATACGATGCAATAGCGGCCTCTGTCAGTGTACGTTTACAGTGGACGTGTATTCGCTAATCTGAAAAGGGTGCGTCTGGCATGTTTCTGGCCGTGGACCTTGTTGTATTTGGGCATTGTACCTGAAAAGCCTGCAGCTAATTGATAGAGGATTGGTGAAAGAGCCGTTTATTTATTCGTTGCTGCGTTAGCCAGGTTTGCCAGAGATGGCTCAGCATTAGCAAGTTATAGCTCTCGGGAGAGGGAAACTGTTCGAGCACATTGTACTCATTCCGAAATTCAGAGCACTGTACCCCGGATGCGCTTGTTGTACACACTGAAATCTCCCACTTAAGATAAGGTTTATCTGTGCTGCTGAGCATTCCGATCTGGAGGGGAAAAAAATACAGTTTGAAGATGTGATTGTGGATCTTAATTGAACAGATGTCTGTATGCACTGTGCATGTATAGTATACAACGGCGTTAAGTATATAGCGGAGTTGAGGTCGTTTTATACTTGTGAGACGCATGTCGACAGACGTCTGAAGAAGAGTATTGGATGATACAGATTCTTTTATGCTTAAACAAAGTTTTGGACAAAGTCTGTGGCGCGATCTGATATCCCCATGGCAATTGTATTTCTAAATAAGCATAACCCACCGATCTTTCGAAAATGCTAATTTTTCAACTTTCCTCTGTGTCTCCGACATCGTTTTGGTCGTTGGACTCAATAGACCAGCACATACCTTACACATATAGAATAGCCTGTAGCCTGGGAGGCTAGTTTTCTACTTTTGGCCTGGGGTATGTGTTAGTGGCTCTTACGCCTGCAGAATGTGCTGGAGACAGGCTGATTGGGCGAGATGGTGCCTGTTCTCTCTGTGATGTCACTGATGAGTGGAGCAAATGGGAGGGATGGGAGGGAGCCCTGTTTCTGGGCCATCTCTGTTTGGACATGCAGTGGAATGCTTGGTGTTCTGCCAGTTTTCATGACGATCGTCGAAGCCCAGTACCCCCCAAACGCCCCCCCGTTCCCCCTGGGCCTTGTGCTCTCTGCCCCTCTCTGGGCTCTATGTCCATCAAAAACTTGGATTGTGCCGGAATATCAAGCAGCAGAAACTGCAGTCGCATGGAACACGGCTGCACCTGTGGAATGCTGAAGCACCGCGAGAGTGCAGCCAAGCAGCTGCCGAGGCTACATCTAGCGTTTGTACAGAGTGCAGTGTACAGCGCTGCGAGAAAAGTATTTGGCCCGTTATTGATGTCCTCTATTCTTGTTTATTTTTCACACTTCAGTGTTTCTGATCATCAGAGTGATACCAGGGTGATTTTGATATGAGGCGAAGATAACCCGAGTAAACACAAAATGCACTTTCTAAATGATGTTTTCATTGATTAAAAGAAACAAGCTATTCAATCCTATCTGCCCTATGTGGAAAAGTAATTGCCCCTTTAGTGACTAATCAAGCAATTAAACAAATTGAATTGATAATTGGGTTCAATTTCTCTGGACACACTCAGGCATGATTTCTGCTAGTGCTGTTGACTCTGAACATCACTTAAATAGAGCCTTGCAATGTGAAATATGCAAAAAGCAGCACTTGATGCTGCGATCTGAAGATATTCTAGAACGGATGAGGAAAAAAAAAATTGTTGTCATCTTCCGGGCTGGAAAGGATTATAAATTTCTAAGGTTAGCCATTTTCTAAGGCTCTGGAACTCCTGCAAAACTCGGTGAGAGCCATGTTCTACAAATGGAGAAAATTTGAATTAGTGGTGAAACTTTCCAGGAGCGCCAGCCCACCAATATTTCTGCAAGAGCATATTGTTAGGTCATCCAAGAGGTCACAAATGAACCCAGAATGGCATCTAAAGAACCGCAAACCTCCCTTGTCTCAATTAAGCTCAGTATTCATGAAACAACCTGGGCAAAAATCGTACCAATGGGAGAGCTGCAAGGTGAAATCCTCTGATGACGTAAATGAACACCAAGGCTTGTCTCATATTTTACAATAAACATCGTAATGTCCCCCAGGACTTTCGGAGCAATATCCTGTGGATCAGTGCGTCAAAAGTGGAGCTTTTTGAAAGACGTGGGTTCTATTACATCTGGCGTAAAGCTAGCACAGCATTCCTCAATAAGAAGGTCACAGTCAAACTCGGTGATGGTAGTGTGATGGTCTGGGGCTGCTTTGCTGCTTCAGGACCTGGGCGACTTGCCATAATTGGTGGAACCAATCAATAAATTCTGAAGGAGAACATCTGACCAACGGTGTGTTGCCAAAAGATGATGTGTAGTTGAGTTCTGCTGCAAGACAGTGATCCCAAGCGCACAAGTTTGACTTGTCAAATGAATGGCCTTGTCAAAGTTCTGACTTGAATTTGATTTTAATGCTGAGGCTGGACCGTAAACTAGCTGTTCATACTCGAAAACCCCCTGCGTGGCTAAATGAAATCAATTCTGTAATAAAAGTCGGCCAAAATTGCCCCCACAGCAGCGAAAAAGACTCATTGCCAGTTTTTGCAACGTTTCATTGCTGCTGTTGCTGCGAAAGGTGGCACAGCTAGTCATTAGGTTTGGGGGGAATTATTTTTCACATGGGTAATGGAGGTTTTGAATAACTTCTTACCTTCAAGAAATGAAATGATCATTTTATGTGAACCTGCTTTGTCTGTCTTATGTTACAATTGGTTGGATGATCTGAACCATATAAATATGACAAATTAGAAGAAAAAGAAAAAAATCAAGAGGGGGAAAAATACTTTTTCACAGCGCTCTGTGTGTGTGTTATGTGTTCTTGCACGAGTGTGTTTTTGTGTGTGTGTGAGCATTTTTTAATGTGTTTACAGAAACATACGGGTGTTTTTTATTTGTGTGCATGTATGTGCTTGTGTCTGAATGTATGTGTGTGCACACCTCCGCCTGCTCTCTGGATGCGCATGTGAATAAGAGTGTGTATGTGTGTTTTCGTCTGTGTGTATATGCATGCTTGTTTGTACGGGTGTGTTTATGTGTATATATGCACACTTGTGCGTTTTAATGTTAGTTAATGTATGTGTACCTGCGCATGCATTTCTGTGATTTTATTTTTCTGTGAATGTGTGCATGTGTTTTAATGCGCGTGTGCATATGTATGTGTGTCTGTGCATTGTGATATGTGTACGAATGTGTGTTGGTGCTTGTGCCTGCGTGTTTTTATAATGTATGTGCTGGTGTGTGAGTAGTTGCTTTTGTGTGTGTCTGTGTGTGTGCATGTATGTTCGTGTGTGTATATGTAAGCGTGTGTGCGCATTTTAATATGTGTATGAATGTGTGTTGGTGCTTGTGCCTGTGTGGTTTCATAGTGCATGTGCAGACATGTCAGTGCGTGTGTGCGCGCGCGCATGTATGTTGGTGCGTGTGTGTATATGTACACGTGTGTGCACATTGTAATATGTGCATGAATGTGTGTTTGCGCTTGTGCCTGTGTATTTTCATAGTGCATGTGCTGGCGTGTGAGTGGTTGCATGTGTGTTTGTGTGTGTGTGTGTGTGTGTGTGTGTGTGTGTGTGTGTGTGTGTGTGTGGCTGGAGGTGACTTCAAGGCTCTGACACAAAGTTCCTGTGCCCCCCCCCTCCCCCTTGAACACACTTGACGATCTTCGTGTCGCTGCATCTCCAGTCGGCAGCCCAAGGCTCCGCATTCTCCATCAGTGGGCGGGCTGGAGAGAAAAGGAAGGAGAGAGGGAGAGAGAGAGCGAGAGAGAGGGAGGGAGGGAGGGAGGGCCACAGATCCGCAGAGGGAGAGAGCAGCGAGGAGATACAGAGAGCGAGAGGCTGTCGCTTCGCGTGCGGACAGACACCCGGCCGTCACCCACGGGAATCTCCAGCGTTCCCCTGCTCACAGGCACACACACACACACACACACACACACGCGCACGCTCTCACACACACACACACACACACACACACACACACACTCGCGCACACAAGCTCGGCGCTGCAGCCACCGGCCGACGGATGAGCTTACTGCCACTGCTGCGGCCGCCCGCGCTCAGAACGCACTCTCACTCCGCCACTCATGGAGCAAACTCTGAGCGTCAACTCTGACGGAGTGAGTACAGCGTCTCTTTCCCTGTACAGGTTGGCTTTGGAGAGACTGAGAGTGAGAGGGGGAGGGGGGGGCAGAGAGAGAGATAGAGGGAGAGAGAGCGAGCGAGTGAGTGAGTGAGTGAGAGAGTGAGAGAGCTGGAACTTAAGAATGAATCTCCTCCCTTACTTGTCAAGCCTAGGCATGTGGTTTGAGCAGCTCATTCTGAAAGTTGTGTGTATGTTTTTTTTTTTTTTTGTCTTTTCAGAACAGCTTGTGCTATCTTGCTGAGGAATGCTGTTTTCTTTTTTGTTACAGAAGGGAATTCGACTTTGTGTGTTGTTGCAGCTTTCACTATTTAGCGATGTAATGGGTCAGATATCTCCATTCTTTTACCACATAGCCCTGACACTGGTGCATTAGTCTGCTGTCTGTGTTTGTTTGTCCTGTGCTTCTGTGTGTTCAGTGGGGTGAGGTTGGGTTATTGCGGGGGGGTGCTTTGACAACACATTTAAGTGCGAAGCAGTCTTGAGTAATGAAGTGCCAAGTGCCCCAGTGATTGCACTCTGAAGACCACTTGACCTTGGTCACAGCAAATGGTGTCCCTGATTGGCCTGATGGTTGTTTGTTGATGTGATTGGACTTTAGAAGATTTCCAGAGGAAGGTTGCACATGTTGCATGTGCTGGATTTTAAATAGACCGTCTGTGTCACCAGACGCAGTGAGAAGATGGCTATTACGAAGACCGAACTGGCCTATGGCTCCCTGCGTTTACACACCTGAGAGATTTAATTAATTACTCCTAATTACTACGCGGCACGTCTCCTCTGCTGGTGTTCTGACGAGACGCTGTTTTAACTACGGAGAGAATCGTGGAGCCGCGAAGAGAATAGAGCAGCTCGTCCCTGTGCTGTTGTGTTTCTCCCTTCTCTGTTTTTGTCTGGTTTAATAAGTGAAGCAGATGTGTGTGCAACTTGATGTGGCATGCAGTTTCACATTTTGGACAGCAGAGGGCAGTGTTGTTGAAGGAAGCTGCGAGCTTTTCAGCGGACACTGTTGGGTTCGTTTCCAACAGGCCAAACCAGGGTTCACTCAGCGGCATTTGTCAAAGATTCAGATACTTTTTTATCCCCGCCGCTCGTTTAGCGCGAAGCGGGGGATATAGTATTCAGCTCTGTCCGTACGTCCGTCCGTCCGTCCCGAACATTGTCAGTGCAATATCTCAAGAAGGAGTCAACCTATTTCAATTCTTTTTGGTACCAACCTTCCTACTGGGAATGCGCAGACACTAGTCGGTTTTGGTGACCTAACGGCGGGGGACATAGTCACTTTAGTGACAAACTCTTGTTTTTTCTGTTTGACTGAGTTCTCCTGGTGTACTGAGGCAAATTAGGCAGCCCCAAGAATACAAAACCTACCCATGTGCTCCTCTTGTTAGGCAAGACCAATAGGGCCCAGATACGTATTTAAAACTAATGGTCTTTGAACCCAGGTCTATTCTAGAGAGAGGCGGTACTGGTTAGAATCTGCATTTTTCCACAGCACCCTTGAGCGTGGGGAAATGCTTTCACCGAGCATGGCAGCACTACTGACTGAAGGGTCTCTGCTTCTCCATTTTGTTTCACTTCTTATGCAAGTAAAAGGGTCGTGAGGAGATGCCAGAGCGGGCGCCTCGGTGGTCGGAATGTGTTAGCATCGCGCTAATTTACCGCTAACCTGCACTGGCGTTTCCCCCACTGACACGCCAACAGTCCTGTGACTCTGGGGTGTGGAGCTGTTTGCATCTTCAGCTTTCTACGCCCCCCTCCTGGGCATTCCACAGCCTGGTTCTACCCACGCACGCAACACTAGGACACTTTCCTTCAGTAAATGTTTTGGTTGCCTCCTTTTCATTAGTGTTTGCTGTGGCTCTGTCCATTTGAACATCCAGACAGTTTTGCAGAACCTGTGATCGATTCACCCACGGCTGTCTGCCGTCAGCAGGCGAAACTGAGAACAAGTTGTTCTGCTGCTTTCATTGCTAATTGCGAACGTAGCTGTTGCTTAGATTTTAAGAGATCAGGTGGGCCTATGCAATTGTGAGGTGGAATAATTTGTAGACAGCATGAGTGGAGTCCTGCATGGGTGCTGTTTATGTTGTGCTTTGGATTGTGGATACTATCTATTTTTAGCGGCCGTTGTATGTTTTGGGTGTGAGCGACAGGATTGTTTTATCAGTAAGGGACATCGACTCATATGCCACTGCCCGTCTCTGCTCCGCATCAGCGGAAGTCTCTGCGTCATCCACATTCCAGAACGTTGCATCACCAGCAGGTGCTAACCGAAGCAGAGGAACTGGTTGCGTAGTCGACCGCGCAATGAGGATAACTTCTATGCAAATTCAGAGATTCATTCGTTTTAGGCGGGTCGCGATGCCACAGGATGTCTATCTAGCAATACACTGTATGATGTGGTCTGCAAGTGTTTGGCCAAGAGAATAATTTTTAAAAAGCTCCGCTCATATGGACATGGGGCCTGCGAACTGAAGGGTTTTTGCATGCATTGTCAAGTGAGCATTACAGGAATTAAGGCCCTTAAAAATTGTGTCATTTTCCAAATACATATAAACTTTGCTGTGTGTGGTTCAGATCATGTTGCCTTGCTTGTGACACACTTTCAGAAGAACACCTTCAAGATTTTTTTTTTTTTTAATTAAATTCTTTAAATGCACTGTAGGGAGAGTTGGGGCCCTGGCAACGCCTGTTGCTATGTGGAGCGACGGTTACGACTGTCAGTCGAGAAAAACGGGGAGCGGCAGGCACTGTCACCTCGGCATCTTTATACGGGGAAAATTTCTGCGACTGCAGTCACTGGCAGATGAGAGCTGTGTCTTTATTTGTTATTGCATTGGGCTTCTGGGCATTTAAAGTCAACTGTTGGCAGTGTTCCAGGTGAAACGGGACACGCGTAATTATGTTAATTGGATAAATTCTCTCCAGGGTCTAGCTTTTTATGGTCAGTTACAGGTCATTTTGAATGAACTGTAATCACTACTTCATTCTTTCACCCGTGTAGCACGAGTGACATTTTTTTTGTTCGCTAACACCACCGTTGGGTTTGGCATTGATCTCGGTCAGTGCTGCTGTAGGTCGTGACCCAGCACTGTCTGGTATGAGGTGTGAGCCCGCAACCTTCTGACACCAGTTATGGCCTGTGCTTTGCAGGTGCTGGAGGCACCATGTGACTCACGAGCAGCTTCTTCAGCTGTTCAGTTATTCGCTGTTATTTGGCTGAAGTTCTTTTCCCAGACTACTTGCAGTTGATCAGTCTTGACAGGGGCTGATTGCCCCTGTAATAATGCGGAGTTAGAGGCCTCTATCAAGGACCCAACAGCTGCAGTGACCTCATTGCTCCTGTCCTTGGGCCTCAGCAACCAAGGTCATGGTCAAGCAGCTCAGACACCAGGCTACTCTAGGGTGTCCCAGCCAAATTGAGCTGCCAGCATGTCAGCCAGATTCTTCTCTAAATGTCCTGTGTGCTTTTTTTCAGCAGCCTGTTGACCAGGGGCCAGATGCACAGATGCAAAATTCAGCATATTCTAGCTTCTTGCTTTTTGGGGAACAGCGCTGAGAGCATCTTCTTAACCCATCCCCCCAACCCCTCAGAGTGGGGGTCTCTGGGTCTTGGCAACAAATAATCACTACAGTGCTGTGAATAGAATTCCATCTGTACCCGGCGCTCACTGAGCTCTGTAGCAAACACTGGAAACCCAGTGTGCCCATGTTAATCCTTAAAGTGCTTATCGCTGCTATAGTCATGCAGGGCGCCAAATATAGAAGGCGTAATTTCAGATTTCAGCCCTCAAAAGGTCAACAATTTTGTCCATTTTTAGTTGGCAACGATCTTCAGAAGGCTCCACTGATACCTGTGAGTCCCTCTGAAGGTCATTTGTCAACTAAATAATGAATGATTAACTTAACTTAACTTAACTGATGGGATAGGGTGAGTAAAAATGAAGCACTTTAAGGGTTAATTTGGAGAAATGGACTCTAATCTAAACTAGTGTGCCCATCTTAATGTGGAGAACTAGACTTTATACTAAACCAGTGTGCCCATCTTAATATGATGAACTGGACTCTAAACTAAACCAGTGTGCCCATCTTAATATAGAGAACTGGACTCTATACTGAACCAGTGTGCCCATCTTAATATGGAGAACTGGACTCTATACTAAACTAGTGTGCCCATCTTAATATGGAGAACCGGACTGTGGAGAAGAACCAGTGTGCAGTTATTTATATGGAGAACTGAAGTCCGTTGAGAACCAGATATTTATAGGGAAAAGTGAACTTGACCATTGGGTCAAGGATTCATATCCAGACCTTGGCAGTGCTGCCAGGTCCTCAAGCGTCTTGCGGAATGTTGGGAAGACTGTGTGCGAGGTCAGCTTCGCTCCAGGCCGGGAAAACCCCGGTCCTGATACCACCCGGCAGACCTGATCACATGGTCACATGACAGTCCGGAACGCACAGGCTCAGTGATTCTATTATTTCAGAGTTTCTGTTTCCTGATCGGAGATGCTGATCTCAGAGATGTTGTGGGCTGATGTGTGTGTGTGTGCAAGTGTGCTTGCGTGTGTTTGTGCATGGATATGTGTGTGTGTGTGTGTGTGTGTGTGTTTGTGCATGGATATGTGTGTGTGTGTGTGTGTGTTTTCATGAGTGTACTTCATGTGGATGGAGAGTGTGTTTGACTGAGTATTTCCAGGAGTGTGTTTGTGTGCAAGTATGTATGTTTGCCCGTGTGTGTTTTTTGTTAGTGAATATGTCCTTGGAATGTGTGTCCGTTTCGACGTACACGTGTGTGTGTTCGTATGTATGCAAATGAACGTGTCCTTTGAGCGTATCTTTTATGCAGCTGTATGTCTGTTTATGTCAGTGCATATAAGTGAACATGTCCCTTTGCGGCCTACACTTTATTTCAAGCTGTAATTATAATATAGACAAACTCCCTACCAAATTGTCTTTATTCCAAAAACAAGTCCTCCTCCCCTGGACTTTTATACTGTAAATAAGCATAACTTTTCACCACACATATACATTATTATATCCCCAAATGCCGAATGGCATTCTGGTGATATTATGTTTTTGGTTCGACCGCCGCCGCCGCGCCACCCTACGTGTTAATGCGTTAACTTCAGTAATATTTCAATTAGAAATTTCAAGTTTTGCATACAAGTAAGTATTATAAAGAGGAAGCACTGATTCGATTTTGGACAATTTACGATTTCTAGATTGGCCACCAGGGGCCAAAAACTGATTTACGTGTTAACACGATCACTTCAGTAATATTTCAATTAGAAATTTCATGTTTCGCATATCAGTAAGTATTATAACGAGGAAGAACTGGTACGATTTTGGACAATTTACAATTTTTAGATTGCCCACCAGGGGTCAAAAACTTAAAAATCACTGTTTTTATCATATCTTTGGAAATATTTGTTCGAGTGACCTCAAATCAAGTGCAAATGAAAGGTCCTGACCTGAGTATGTGTCCCACAATGACATTATACCTGTTTGGTTCAAAATTTTGCCACCAGGTGGCGCTTCGTGATGGAAAATTACCATTTTGGCCGTATCTTCAGAACCATTTGTCCGATTGACCTGAAATTAAGCTCAAATGAAAGGTCATGACCTTGGGGAATTTATCTTGTATTGGGTCTATTGAAGGATTGAGGAATTGGAGGATTGGGGGTGTTCGGAGATATACCCCAAGCCGTCGCCTCCGACAGCATAAGCCTAGTTTGGAATAATAGAGATATTATATTGAAAAACAAGTCTCTTTTCTTTGAAACGTGGTTTCAGGGTCAGATTTGGCTGGTGAGCCAATTGTTTAATGAGGGGGGATTGCTTCTCTCTCATAGAGAATTTTTTTCCAGATACAACCTTCAAGTGACTCGCAAGGATACTCAACTGTCATTAATGCCATTCCAACAGCTACCTTAATGCTTTTTTAGGGACAGACATATTCCTTCAGGTAGACACATGTCTCTCCCCAACTCAACTGACTCCCCAGAAGGAAAAGTTTGTTTCTCATCATATCCCCAAAAAAAAAAAAAAGAAAGATACGTGCTTTATTCCAAAGAGATATTATCACTACCCCACATATATTATTGCATATTGGAGCCATTTTGTTAATGAGATTGATTGGAAGAGAGTTTGGATGCTCTCTCATAAAGTTTTAATTGTAAACGAGGTTAGGGAGGTATCCTTCAAAACTGTCCACTAATATTACCCTGCCAACCATTATATGCTGAAATTTAAAAAGGCATCAACACAAACTGTTATTTTTGCGATATACGTCCGGAAACAGCTGTACATCTATTCTGGCTCTGTCCTTATATGGGCAGACCTCAGCAGATTTCTCACTGATCATCTCATCAAAGATTTCTATCTACTGTGGGAAAGTGTTATGTTGGGCTTCCGTAATTATATCCCCGAACAGCGTTTCGGGGATATTATGTTTTTGGTCTGACCGCTGCCACCGCCCTAAGTGTTAACGCGATAACTTCAGTAATATTTCAATTCGAAATTTCATGTTTCGCATATCAGTAAGTATCATAACGTGGAAGAACTGATACGATTTTGGACAATTTACAATTATTAGATTGCCCACCAGGGGTCAAATACTTAAAAATCACTGTTTTTATCATATCTTTGGAAATATTTGTCCGATTGACCTCAAATGAAGTGCAAATGAAAGGTCATGACCTTAGGATGTGTCCCACGATGACATTATACCTGTTTGGTTCATAATTTTGACCCAAGGTGGAGCTTTGTCATAAAATTCACCATATTGCCATATCTTTGGAACCACTTGTCCAATTCACATGAAACTATGTGCAACTGCAAGGTCATGACCTCACAATGTGTCACATGATGACATCATACCTGTATGGTTCAATATTTTGCCACAAGGTGGCGCTTCGTGATGGAAAATTACCATTTTGGCCATGTCTTCAGAACCATTTGTCCGATTGACCTGAAATTGAGTTCAAATGAATGTCTATTCAAGGTCTATTCAAGGATTGGGGAATTGGAGGATTGGGGGCGTTCGGGAATAGACCCCAAGCCGTCGCCTCCGATGGCATAAGCCTAGTTATTCTAAGAAGGAAGAAAAATTTTACTTTTTAATGAATTAGATTTTATTTCTGGCAAAATTCTTTATCCACAAAAATACATTTATAAGGAAAAAACCTTATTTTGTTGTTTTTCAAAAAGAAATGGAACATTATTTTAAGTTACTCACTAATTTGACGAATCAAAAGGCAGTTAAAACATTAAATATTTGTGCACTTTACAACCTTTTTGTATAATGTGATGTTACTCCTCATCTCCTATTTGCTTTTTTGTATTTGTATACTGTTTGCTCTATACTGATTTGTATGTTGTTCTTTAATTAAAGAAATAAAAAAGTGAACATGCCGTCTATGGGTGCGCATTTGCGCGTGTGCGTGTATGTGTGTCTGTGTGAGCGTACATGTTTACAAGTGTGTTCATGTGAGTGCCCTTTGAGTGTGTTGTTTTTTTTCCCCCTGGTGTGTGGGTCTGTTTAGAGGCCTATCTGTTGATGTTAGTGTGTAAATGTGAGCATGTCCTTTGTGAGTTTGTGTTTATATGAGTTTATTCATTTTAGTTCATTCCTCGCATATTAGCTGGGTCAGTCCTGGCCAGCTCTTTTAAACTGAATAATAAATGCCTCAATAATGAGATCTTTTGCACATTTTATCAAAAAATGAAATGTGCTGAAAGATATTTGCATTTAACACATTCCTGTAAAGGACGGGCCATCACCTTCTCATCTCTAATTAGCCATCAGATCCGCACAGGAGCCGTCAGAGTCGTTTCGCACCTTCTCTCAGGTAAACGGCTCAGGACAACCGCAATGTTCTGGCGCTTTCTGCAGAATTGCTGTAATTTTTCTAGGGCATTAGCCCACGTGGAAACGCGGTGGTGATTCAGACCCAGGACTGCGGCAACATTGAAATGCTAATGATCGAGCCACTTGGCCCTGCGGAGGTTTATTGTGTGAGTGAGAGGGATTACACACGCCGGGGGCGCTAACGTTTGCCCACTTCACTCTCCGTTCCCCCTTCCTGTTCGATCATCACCTTTACACAGTGGTCCGGAGTCTGTCTTTCCGGACTTGTAGTGCATAAATGGGAGAAAAGGTGACTATAGCCGGGAGAGAATTAAAAAAACGAAAAAAGAATCCTGTTGGGTTTTGGATTAAACCGTTCATCAAAAAGCCACAAAAAATATGATTGAAGTATGAAAATATCTGGATAATTTATGTCTAGATCCCCATTTTCAGACTTGCATATTGTGAGAGATAAGAGGATACTGTTTTTAAGAGAAATTTAGTAACATATTCTTATTGGACCCTTGGTAGTTGAATTAAAAGGGATTAAGATGTTATTCATCAACATTATTCCCAGTTGAAGGTTTGGATGGCCTTTAATGCTGTTCTAATGGTGATATAATTCCACTCCTATCAGAATACACAGAATACATAGGCCTTCATTTTTGGCAGCTTGAAGCGTTAAATTAGAGGTGGTTTTGACACCCTGCCATTGGTCTGAGTGTTTGCGTAGAGGAGCCACACAGTGTTTTTCAGGTGTGTATACAAAGCACTTACTAACGGCGTGAGTCTTAACGGGCTTTCTTACTTCGTTTGTGCTGCCTTCTCATTTGCGTTTGTTCTGAAATCAGTTTCGTTGCCTTCGTGTTCACGTGTGTTCCGAAATCTGTCTGCGTTGCCTTGATATTCACTTATGCCCAGAAATCAGTCTGTGTTGCTTTTAAATTCATGTTTGTGCCAAAATCTGTCTGCGTTGCTTTTATATTCCTGTGTCCCGAAATCAGTCTGTGTTGCTTTTTTGTTCGTGTGTGTGCTGAAATCAGTCTGTGTTGCTTTTTTGTTCGTGTGTGTGCTGAAATCAGTCTGTGTTGCTTTTTTGTTCGTGTGTGTCCAAAATCAGTTTCGCTACCGTTGTTTTGTTTGTGTATATAATGTTTCATTTCCTCTTGTGTTCCTGTGTCTGCGGCTTAGTTTGCCTTGCTTTAGTGTTCTTCGTGTTTTCTAAGGAAGGTCATTTTCATGTAACTGACGAACTGGCTCTGTATTCGTGTTGGTCAAATCAATTTCACAAAGTACCGTCACCACACATCTCCAAAACTCCTGGCCCAAAAAGCCACAAGATGCAGAGTAGGGCAACCTTGGCGAGGAAAAAACTGCTGTCTGATACCAATTTATCAGCCGCCTAATCGCTGTCTTCAAACCTCTCATACAGGAAATTATTACCCAGCCCGCAGTGATTAGGCGTCCAGTTTGCTGTCGTTACAGATACGAGGCAAAGATTTTTGTGAGCAGAGGAACTCTCTCCTGGAATGTGCGATATGGCCGACCTTGGACCCTCACGCTAGGCTGGGGTTTCTTGTGCAGACATTTTATCTGCTAGAGCTATTTAAAGGTAAATTTTTGGAGCTGCAGTGGTCTTAATACAATAAGTCTCCTAATCTCTCCTCGAGTGAGACCTCCTGGTTCGGGTATTCGATGCGTCTCAGACCTGATACAGAAACCAAGGGCTTGCATTGTTGTGTTTGGCCTGCTGCAAGTGGAAAACATTGCATGCCTGGAATGTGTTTGGGTCCACAGTTTGTGTAAAAGAGAGCAAAACTCCAGGTGTTTGCAAGTCGGCATTTTTTAGAACAGTGCCAATTATAAATCGAGGCTGGAGACGGGGGGGTAACGTTATTTCACAAATGTGGGTGCACTGTTAGCAAGATGGCTGACCTGAGTACCAATCGGGACATTTCTTTACATCAGTCCGCGTTCTGTTTTATGAGGGTTCCAGATTGTTTAGCGCTTTCATTTGGCTAACTCAGGTGAGAGTTATGGACGAAGATATAGCACTCACTCCTCACTACTTTTACCCTATTTTATGACGACATAGTTAGCGGTTGTCATCGGCGTATACTGGATACTTAATGCTACTCTTCTAAGAAGTATGCAATGTAGTAGATGGCGTGAGGCAATAATGATTTTATTTTCCACATGGTCACATGACTACCAGGCAATTTTGAATCACGTGGGCCTTGTCTGGCTGTTACCATTAATCGCCGTGCTCTGGCTGCATCCAATCAAATTTGGCCATTGAAGCTGGTCATGCACGTACAGTATCTTTGACATGCTGGTAAATTTGGTGTTTGTCATTTGGTGAATGCTATTGGCTACATTGGCCTTGATCGGCACTTGAGTAGTAAGTTGCTTTTGTAGTTGGTGATTTTGAGTACGGCAGTTATGTCCTTGAGTGTCCTCCCCGACTTACACTCGTAGGTTGTCATGCTCGTTGGAGGGGCTGTTCTCAGCACAGCAATTTTTACTGTAGAAATGGCGTCCTTGGTTTGGGATTGGCCGGAGTCGTCCCGTCTGCGAGAGTTTTATTTATTCTTTTTTTTTCCTGAGAATGGGAGAGAATCAGAAACATCTGTGGTCCGGAGCGCTGCTCTGTTAATGCAGTGCGTGAGGCTCTGGCACACAGCTGAGCTGAGATGTTGATGCTAATCGCCCCACATACAACGATGGCCCATAGAGCCAGTTTAATAGAAAATGGCGGCCCTGCACTGCTGGGTGTTAGGAGTGATTGTGAAGCATTCAGCTCCTTTTTCTGCTGGCACTGCTGCGTTTGTGTGTTCGTGTGTGCGTGTTTGTGTAAATGCGTTCATGTGTGTGTGGTATTCCTACCACATGTGGGGGGCCAAATGTCCCCAGAGAGGATGGAATACCAGATCTTCACAAGCTTATGGGGATATCACCACAAGGAAATTACACTATTTTAGGGTTAAGGTAAAGGCTTGGATTAAGGTTAGGCGTGCAATGTTTATGGTTAAGGTTGGGGCTGGGGTTCGGGAATGAATGTTAGTCTATGGGATGTTCTCAGAAAACATGAAAACACAACGTGTGTGTATGTGTGTGTGTGTGTGTGTGTTCACCTGAATGTGTCTTGGTGTGTGCACACATCTTCGCGTGTCTGCCTGTGTACTGTTCAGAAAGTTCGCCAGTATCTGTCCAACTGACTGAAAAACTGTCAGCTCGTCTACTCTGCCGTCCAATTTGAGCTCGATGAATTCAGAAACAGCACCTGCGTGTCTGGAGTGTAACAGCCTGGCTGCACATTTTTAATATAAATCCCCACCAGAGGTGATGGGAGCTTTTTTTAAACTTTCCATCTTAAAAAAAAAAATCTCCCCTGAAAAAAGAAACGAAAACCGCAGTCAGAATTTTGACTCATGATCGCAGAAGTATTGGGACTTTTATTAATCACGAGATGCCTGGTGGTTTTAGCAGCGGACTGATAGCGGTCGAACCATAACGAGGGTCAGACCTTAAAATGCTCCATCAGCACATTGTTTTCTGCCCTTCGCAGAAATGTGCGTCTCCATTCCCATTCTTACTCCGTCTATAGCTGTATCAACCGGCTGAGGTCTCTCACTTCAGTTGAGATCGTTTTGGAAAACTCTCAAATAGACAAATAATTACTGCCTGCTGACCTTAATTTATAACACATGTAGGGTCAGGTTTCTGTTGTACAGCTGAGTGACTTTGCCAAGACTCGCATATGGAGCTGGTGAGGTGATTCGACCAAATGGTCTGGGGATTTTTGAATTGTGCTGTATCAGGCAGATTCAACAGAACGTTGTAAAATAGTTAGACTTTTGATCCACAGGTTTTTCATGGATTCTTACTCTCCCCCCCCTGCCCCCCACCAAAATCTGAAGTCAGTGTTTTGACTAGGATCTATTGTTTTCAGTTACTGGCAGTGTTTGTTTTGTCTGCATAAGAGTGTTCAGCTGACTTTGCCTCAGACATAAATTTGTGACCTCACAAATAAAATGGTTAATGACCAGTGAAAGTACAGCCTGAGAGGCATCCTAACGGCGAATTGATAGGGCGTCGGCGGTCTGTTACAATGCCGGCCCGGTGTCTCGGAGGTGTGATGTCGCTCGTCAGAGCACCTGAATTCAAGCGCGTGTTCAGCGGTTGAAAATAACTCCCTTTTATAAACCCTCACCATGGCCTGAAACGGGAGCTTTGAGACGGGAACAGAGGCCGCCGCCAGCGGTTTTTAGAAGATTTAGAGCTTTGGTGCAGGAAATCGCTTGTAACGCTTTTCCTGGACCACGCGGAGGAGGGACGTCGAGCGCAACGACCGTCCCCTTAGCTCGAGAGCTCCTCTGCTGAGACAGGGTTCTTTCGGGGGTGCTCGACCTTTATCAAACCTGACATTCATCACGGCGAAATTTGGGAGGATGTTTGCATTGCGTCACCCATGAAAATCTCAATAAAAGGCCCCTCTCTGTGGTCGCTTCGCTCCGTCTCGCTCCCCACCCCCCCCTTCCTCCCTTAGCGCGGCCATCGCGCAGACGTGTCCAAAAACTCTCGCCAACCTCACCGCTTCCTCCGCGGAGTTTGAAATACACTTCTGTACGTATTAGCAGGGGAAACATGATGATTTTACCGTGCCTGTGAGCTCCGCAGCTGAATTCAGGAAAAAGGGGCAGAGAGTGGATTTATTTTTATTGAAACTGAGCCAATGCGGAGCAGTGGAAATCGCCCAGTGAGCTGTTCGCATTCCTTTACGCGGTGCGGCGCATTTACAGAAAAAAAGTGCACTTCGCCTGCTTTTGATTTTTCCCTCTTTTTCTCTCCGCTCTGTGAGTTATTCGCTTTTGAAAGCGACCACAGTTTGGGAGGGGAAAGCGTTCGGTGAGTCGGTCGTCGTGACTTTTTCCCAAATCCCTCGCCGGCTCGTAGCGGACCGCTTCCCGCGGTGTCTGGTTGTCATGGGAACCGCTGGGGAGTAAAATGGAACTTCCTTGCGGGAGAACCCGTCAGGTCCTGGGCTGACGTGCTCAGGCATGGCCGAAGCGCACCGCTCCAGCTCATTCAGCGACCGAGGTTAGTCCGGCGCGTAACACGAAACGCCTCTTTCTTCCCGCGGAGTCCAGGACACAATGAGCCTGAAGAAGAGGCTGTCCTTCAAGAAAGTTTGGTACTTCAACACGGTGAGTGGCTTGTGTCCGTCACCGTACATGTCAGGGTTATAGAGCTTCAGTGTTTTGTTTTTATTTGGTTGGCTGTTTTGTTAATCAGCTTGTGTCAGCGGAGGCCACAGAGATGTTGTCTCGCAGGGATAGAATACCCGCTACTGCCTGAAATCAGCCGCTTGCCATGAGTAGTGCTGTCCTTTAATACTCCGGTTTTGTCAGAGTATCTTTGTCTTTTCCTGCCCATAGTTGTGCGAAGGCTTGCGCTCTGTGGCTGTCATTTAACACTCTCAGGTGTAAAATCTATGTTTGGAAAGCAAAAGTCCTCAGGGCTGTTTCAGGATTTGCCAATTAGCGCAAATCTTCTTTCACAAGGTAGGACTCATCAGTGATAGGGACTGCCTGAGTTCATCGGGGCTAGAGACACACGGTGGGACAGTTAAACTGGACCTTACAGCCTCTAACCGTGTGAAGTGCTGCTCTTTGTCTCCTGTTCTGTTGACTTGCCTCGTCCTCTCGTGCAGTGATTTGAGTGGAAAACACTGTTTGCGTCTGGTGTGTATCTCGCTGTTCGTTCCTCAGCCCCTCTCCGCATCCATCTTGGGACGTCTCTTAGGTGAGCCTGTCAGGGGAGAATACGAATTCTTTGCTTTTTTCCCCTTTAGTCCTGAGTAGGGCTGTCTCTTTCAACGGCCAGTGCTGCTAACTCCAGATTTCAAAAGTGAACAGGAGGGGCTCTGTTTGTCAGTCTGTAATGTTTGCTTTGACTTTAAAACATTAACGGACGTGTTCCTGGGCTCTCCCTCAGACTCACCTTAGCTGTTGTCATGTTAAAAATCTTGTGTGGGCGTACGCCCTGTGTTTTTGGTGAAGCGCTGGCTGGGTTTCTGCAGCTGGGGAGGGTGGTGGGGGAATGGGGTTTGGACTCAGGGAGGCTGTGGTTTTCAAAACTATCTGCATTTCAGCGGAAATATCCAGAAACAGGCTCCATCAGCCCCAACAGTCTTGGCTCTGTGTTTGTGTGTGCGTGCGTGTGTGTGTGTGTGTATTTGTCTGTATTTCTGTATTTGTGTGTGTGTGTGTCTGTTTGTGTGTGCATCTGTATACGTCTGTATTTCTGTTTTTGTCAGTGTATGTGTGTGCGTGTGCGTGTGCGTGTGTGTGTGTGTGTGTGGCACAATTTCACACACCCCACCTTCACGCAGCCCCTTGAATACCTGTGCATGTGACTAATGCGTCGTGTTCACACATGCTAAAACTGTGAAACTAGTCTGATTATCTGCACTGTACTTCCTCCGTGACTTGCTTTGAGTAGATGGGAAAGCGCTGCAGAAGGCATTATAACCTCGAACCACGAGGTGTTGGTAAAAGCACCTTTTTTTAACTATCAAAATGATTTAATCCTACTGTACTTCTCTCACGTTATTTGAAATAAATGCGCCCCACGTCCCAGTCTGTATATTTAGAGTTCATGAAAGACTGGAAATGCTCTAATGACGCTGCTCTAAATTAGGGACAGGATGGATAAATATCATTTATCATATCATTTGTGGCGTCTCAGTTATTTGGTTAATATCCTCCACCACAAAGTGGATGGGGGGTATAGGAGTGTGTGTTGTCCCTCTGCCTGTCTGTCCGTCCGTCAGTCACAATACTTTTCTGCATCAGAACTCCGAAGCAGTTCAGAATTTCTCAACATAATTTTATATGCGGATACATGTTATTGGTTAGATGTGCCTTTTGATACTTCTGTCTGTACGTCTGTCCGTCTCTCCATACTATTCTGTTTCCAGGCCTAATATCATCCATCTCGAGGCAGGGGGATCCGAGTATTTCATACTTGTTCAAATCACTCATTGGTTTGAGATAACCATGATCAAATGTAAGAAACGTATTTTTCTCTTCAGGTCTTAGTGATAAATTCAGTCATCGAATTGCCAAGTATCTATGTGCGACTGAAGTAGCCGTGTGCATCTGAAAATGATCATGGTGCTTTTCGTCTGTTGTGTTCCTTGCCTGCCTGTCTGTAGTCCGTTTGTGTGAGTCTTCCTGTCCTTCATAGCGCTGCGGAGTGAGTGATGAGTGATGTTTGGTTGATCGCTGTCACAGTCTCAGTAGATGATATCCTGCTCCTCTGGGAGCAGTTTGTTCCAGCTGAAATGATAACCGAAGCAACTTTGAGCGAAGATGGTTATGCTAATATCGAAGAGTTATGCCAGGTAGCTACAGCGGTAAATAATATCCAAGCGATTGGATTCGGTCTTTGTTTTTGCGGTGTATCTCCCGCTCTCAATGAGAGATTTTGCGCTGCGGCTGGCTCAAGTACAGGTCACAGGGACCTCATCCAAATAGAGGATAAATTTATGAAAATATATGGAGTCAATAAAAAAAGGACATGAAAAATGTCAATCATTTGTTCCATCCCATGAGAATATACTGCCCATACATGTTTACCTCTTTTGTGTCTGCTTGTGCACTGATTTGTTTGGTTAGCGTTGATGTTCAGATGGTAGAGAAACGCTCTACGAATGAATCGTTAGTGGGTTACTTCACTGCTCTAACATGCTTTATGTACGACTGATTTTGCGGCTGTACTGTGCAGCCTCTGTTCCCGAATTTCACAATACGGCGGAGTCTGAAAACTGTACTATCTCGTGCCAAAATTTTTCAACAAACCAGTGGATAGCCAATGGGTGATGTCACTGTGACTAGCTTCATATTTTTTTTCCTTCTAAAATGTCCTCGTATCTGGTTGCTGCAGATTTGGGGAATTCTTCTTCTCAAAAGATTGGTGAGTCATATAAGCTTTTGTTTGGTAGCCCTGGAGGAAAGCCTGAGTCAGACTGAAGATCAAATTCAGTGGGCCATATCTATAGTGGGACACAAGAAAAGAGCTTGGAGGTAAAAACAGATCCGGGTCAAATTGCTTTCTGACCTGGCCGTGATTTTGTTGGGAGGTATTCTTGGGAATCATTGCTGTTTCCTCTCCTGGTCGAGCCTGAGTTAATACTGTCCTACCCCACTCCCACACAGCGCTTGCTCAGTGTGATTTATAAGGTGTTAATGACGTTTGCTCAACTGTCAGGCAGGCTTTAGCCTGCCAGGTAAATTTGAGGCTACACGTGAGGTCGTCCCTACTCCAGCTTTTACATTCTTATTTATTTGTTTACTTGCACCGTAAAAGGTCCCTCCTTTGAAACTTGTCAAGAATTCACGCCAGTGGTCAGCTCTGTTAGCTCTTAAGGTCCGTTAGCATTTGCTCAGGTTGCTCAAATTGCAGTTCAGCGGGGAACCCTGGCATGCCACATTTACTCTGGCATTCGGAGATTGGGCCACTCTCTCCGAGCTGGTTGTTAGCACCTGGTACATTTCATAGAAGCGACCCATTTAAATCACACACAACAAGGCTGTCTCTCTCATTGGTTGCCTGGAGGATGTTAACAATTAATCTGATGGTGGATTGCTCAGTATTTTGAGCGTAGTTGTTCTTGACCTGTGGAGTCCACAGCATGTCATTGTGCTGGTTTCTGGAGAAGCACATAAGGTCTCATGGAGTGTGGGGCTGTAGCTTTTTGGCACTCAAAATTAACCCTTAAAGTGCACACTGCTATGGTCACGCAAGTGCAAAATAAACTACGCAAAATTTCAGCCTTCAAAAGGTCCTCAATTTTGTCAATTTTTAGTTTGCAAATTACTTGGCAATGACTGTCAGTAGGGTTCACAGAAGGGTGCTTGCGAGTGCCTCTGACGGTCATTTGTCGACCACATAAGTGAGTTACTTTTGGAGAGCTAGGACGAGTAAAAATGAGGCACTTTAAGGGTAAAAATGGACTCCTTTAGTGTGATGTGCTGTTCGGACATATTTTGTGTTCGAAGATGTCCCCTCGTGTTCTTATTATCGTCATATTCTTATTTGCTTGCTGTTTACTTAATACTGATATTGTGATGAAAAATAATAATTAAAGAAGTCCTCTTCTTATGCAGGCCAATTATAATGCCGGAGCGTAATATGTCCTTTTAGGGCATTTTTCGCGACTTCAGCAGCACAGACTAATTTGACTAACTGACCTTCAGAAACCTAATTTCCACTTCGAAATCTCGTTCAACACTAGTTCTCACTGCCAAGAAGATTAATTCTTGGCAGCTAGTCTGACAAGTTCTACAGGGAACGCAACTCGTTTATTTTACCCTATAAAACACTGGGACGGTGTGACCATGGATGAAAGACGTTTTAGCACGCGGGCACAGAATGACCTGTAACACACACAGTCAGTGACTACGGTGTCCGCAGTGCTTGGCGTAATTAGGGTGTTCTAGAGTGGTTTTCAAATGCACATCCACACCGTAGATGACCTTTACTATCACCTCCCAAAAGGACTTGATTAGGATGAGATGAAACAGCTGGGCTGTAATGTGGGGGGCTCACTGTCATGCCTCCTTCTGAACCCCCCTTCCCGCTGCGGTCCCGACAGAGCGCGCTCCAGTTCCATGTCTGTAACTCATTTAATCACTCCTCACCTCTCACTGCTCTTCATTAATTTACTCCCATCTTCTGAACATTTCTGTCTTCCATTTCTAGCTGTCGCTCAGCACATAATGTTCTGTTTCAATGTGTTAGGTGGTGGGTTAACACAATATTGAACTTTAATAAAGTGCATATATGTTTTGGTTGGGTTCCTTCCCAAGACAGTTTTCATTAAACAATAAATTATAACCATCACCAGCAGCAGTTTATCTGGAAATATTTTATCGTAGTAGTCAGGGCCGATACAACTTGCGTGTTTCCATCTCTCATTTGTCCCTTTCTCCTTCTCTCATTCTCTCTCCATCTCTGTTTCTCTCTGTCTCCCCATCTCTCTTTCTGAATTCATTTTCTTGTTTTCTTATCTTGCTCTCTCTTTCTCTCTCAGACAGAGGTTTAGCTGGGTTGAAGGTAGAGGAGGCTGAATTAGGGCTGAATTCCTCAGTGTAACAGTAGGGCTGAATTCCTCAGAGTGTAACAGTAGGGCTGAATTCCTCAGAGTGTAACAGTAGGGCTGAATTCCTCAGAGTGTAACAGGAGGGATGAATCCCTCAGGGTGTAACAGTAGGGATGAATTCTTCAGAGTGTAACAGTAGGGATGAATCCCTCAGGGTGTGACAGTAGGGATGAATCCCTCAGGGTGTGATAGTAGGGCTGAATCCCTCAGGGTGTAACAGTAGGGCTGAATCCTTCAGGATGTAACTGTAGGGCTGAATTCCTCAGGGTGTAACAGTAGGGCTGAATCCCTCAGGGTGTAACAGTAGGGCTGAATTCCTCAGGGTGTAACAGTAGGGCTGAATTCCTCAGGGTGTAACAGTAGGGCTGAATTCCGCAGGGTGTAACAGTAGGGCTGAATTCCTCAGGGTGTAACAGTGGGACTGAATCCCTCAGGGTGTTACAGTCGGGATGAATCCCTCAGGGTGTAACAGTAGGGCTGAATCCCTCAGGGTGTAACAGTAGGGCTGAATCCCTCAGGGTGTAACAGTAGGGCTGAATACCTCAGGGTGTTACAGTAGGGCTGAATTCCTCAGGGTGTAACAGTAGGGCTGAATTCCTCAGAGTATAACAGTGGGACTGAATCCCTCAGGGTGTTACAGTAGGGCTGAATCCCTCAGGGTGTAACAGTAGGGCTGAATTCCTCAGGGTGTAACAGTAGGGCTGAATTCCTCAGGGTGCAACAGTAGGGCTGAATTCCTCAGGGTGCAACAGTAGGGCTGAATCCCTCAGGGTGTAACAGTGGGGCTGAATCCTTCAGGGTGTAACCGTAGGGCTGAGTTGCTCAGGGTGTAACAGTAGGGCTGAATTCCTCAGTGTGTATCAGTAGGGCTGAATTCCTCAGGGTGTATCAGTAGGGCTGAATTCCTCAGGGTGTAACAATAGGACTGAATCCCTCAGGGTGTAACAGTAGGGCTGAATTCCTCAGGGCGTAACAGAAGGCCTGAATTCTTCAGACTACAACAGTAGGGCTGAATCATCAGAGTGTAACAGTACCTGGCAGCTGCGTGGGGCCCACACACGGGCTCAGTGTGAGGTGTGGGTGGAGGTGTTTTTGAAAGATGGTGAAAAGTAATTTCTGAAAGAAAGATTCCAAAGGGATCCTGCCAAAGCAGTCGCCTCAGGTGTAGCGTAGAAGGATTGATATTATGAAAGAGTGAGGGGCGCATACTTGTGGTGAAGCTTTGATCCTTCTGAAACCTCTCCTGAAAATTCACATTTCAGCTATACAGTACCTGTATTAGAACCCTCCACAAACAATAAATAAATGCCAATCTCTGTGAAGTCCTGACCTAATCTCCTGTAAAACGCATACTCAAGATTACACAGTTAAGCATGCTGTGTCTGATTATGGCGATGTATTGCTCAGAATTGCTGTTTGCTGTTTCTGAGACTTAATTTTATTAAAGCAGTATACGAGAAGACGAGGAAATTCATTATATGTTAGATTAAAACAAGCGCGTGGTGACTGTGTGCAAAGTGTTCCTGAATACTTATCAGCATAGAGGGGGGGGACTAGATGGTGCGTGTGTGTGTGTTTGCGTGAGAGGGAGAGTGCACGTGTGTGTATATATGTATATGCATGAGTGTGAGTGAGCGAGAGAATGTGTGCGCGTGTGATTCTATGTGTATATGTGGCATGTGTGTTTGGGGGCCATTTGCTTGCAGATCACCAGTGAAGATTCCAGAACATTCCTTCAGCTGTGTCCTCACTTTGCTCTGATGGTCCCCAGAGCCTGCACGTCTATACCTCAGGCTCGCTCAGCGATGGCCTGTTACTCCTTTAGAGGAGGAATTCACCTCAGTCCACCACCGCTAATGCTACACAGCTGCCTGCAGCTTGGTCCTCACGGCCATTTTAACCTCATAACCACTCTTCTCTTAAATAGAACGTAATTAAAAATAGAATAGAATTTGAAACTTGACCAACTGGGGCTTCTGCCCGTAACAGTGATGACTCCGCCCTCCCCACCTCACCGATGTCATCTGAAGCATCATTTTTGAAGATTCTGGTCCTTTAATCTCCTCTCGCCAGCGTGTTGTAAAACAGATGTGGTAAATAACAGGGATCGAGGGCTTTTATGTTGAAAATAAAGAGAAGTGAGTGCTCTTATTTTGAAAGGAATCCTCCGTGCCCACAGCAGTTCCTCCCTCTCATTACAGACCGGGCAGTGGTGGCTTTGAACTCCCTGCCTGTAGCGTGTGCTCGACGGTTTGCGGACTGAGGCGTGGTGGGCCGGTCCTGCTCTCCGTGGACTCCGCCTCTCATCTGGTCCTGTTAAAGGGGCTCACGAGATGCCTTACGTACCTCACTAAAAACTGGAGTCTCTTCCTTTTATAGCCGTTAATCGGTCCTGTTTGACGCGTTCCCCGCCCGTCTCCTCCTTCCCCATGACTCTGTTCCTCCCCCGCACCACCATCGCCCCACTCTTATTTCTGCGGCTTAGCGATTGAGCGACTGTTTGTCACAGTGTTGGACATCTGAAGTTCCAGTTCAGTTATGGAATGGTAAATGGACGCATTTATATAGCGCCTTTCTAGTCAGATGACACAAAGTGCCTTTTCTCATTCACCGTAATGGCAGAGGCTGCCGTGCAAGGCGCCAACCTGCACATCAGGAGCAGTGTGGGGTTCAGTGTCTTGCTCAAGCACACTTCGACACCTTCTCTGGAGGAGCCGGGGATTGACTCAGGAACCTTCCGATTCCTAACCTAGCCGCTCTTCCTCCTGAGCCATGCCGCTCCCGGTTTGGCCATGGCGATTATTGTTCCGTTCCCCCTGTAAGATGCTGTGAGGTCGCACATACGTCATCATGTTACATGTCATTTGGGGTGGCAGAGTAGCCTAGTAATACGGTGCTTGACTGGTAACTGAAGAGTTGCTTGTTCGAGCCCCACTGGGACTCTGACTTGACCTGGAGAGGTGAGGTTTGGGGTAATTCTGCTGTTGGGCCCTAGAGTAAGGCCTTAACCCTAGAACGGCTCCCCGGGCTGAATCCCTGTTTCTCTCGATCCCTCCTCTCTTGTAACCGTTCTGTCTGGCATTTTTCCCAGGGTGTCCATGAAAATGAGCAACATGTTCTAAAGGGAACTTTCCCTGGTTCAATAAAGGCAGAGGAAGAATGATCTTAACTGAACATATTAAATGATTCATATCATGGAAAATGCATTTCGCCAGTTCAGTCCATCTGCTCACTGGTGTCCACTGTATGGAACAGTCCAGAGAAGACTGGCATTGAAGACCCCCATTCTACTTGGATGTGAAAGCTGTATAATTTGCTTTAGATTGCATTGTCTACTAAAGGCATTGGTTTGATTCCTGTAACATGACTTGGTGACGTACGAGATAAAGGACACAGTTTGTTTGTTTGAAACACATTAAAAACTTGAGTAGCAAACCCCCTGGAGTTATCAGCTGGATAATGAAGAGTTGAGCCAGAGATGGGAGCTCCCTGCTGAGAGCAAACTCTCGTAGCTGCGGTGTTATCGCCCTGTAGCCTGCTGAAGCCTTGATCTTAGCATTCAGACGGCCTTAAAGTATTGTTGTCAGTGTGTTGAGGAACCTGATTTGTGTGAAAAGATGGGCAGAGCATTGGGGTGGGGGGTGGGGGTGGGGCTGTTTGTGGGGTGTTGGGTGGGTAGGAATTGTGGTATATCCACACTCTCACCCCGTCTGTACTGCATTGCTCTGTACTCTGGCGATAGTGATCGTATCCAGGCTTTGGCGAGATTGTTTTATATGTGAATTAGTTACCTATGATCGGCTGTATTTATTGCGCTGTTCCCTGCGACAGATAAACAGCCCGTTCTACTTGTAGCCTGATACCATCCGGCTACGTACCATCTCAGTCTTTGCCATAACTCACACCTTCCCAGCCACAAATCTCCTATTCTCACTCCGCTGTCAGTGTGGCATTCACCACTTCATGTAGGCCACTTCCTGTAAACCCACATCTGTGGTCATGCCAACAGGAAGTCTGGGTTACTGTAAGTCAGGGAAACCTCACTCATCCTGTGTGTGATTTCTGAATTTAAATCGCGGAAATCGTGTGAATATTTTTTTTAGCTTAGGGGCTTGTGGTCATTAGCCCGTGCATAGCTATGTTTGTTTTAGCGTATGTGTTTGGATGCATTCATTGAAGAGCGTGTGGGTTTTGGGGGTAAGGTGCGGCGTGATACAGTGGAAGTAATGCACCCGTCCCAGATCCCGGGTTTGTTTGCCATCAGCGTGTTTCTGAGGCAGGGATAACTCACAATGGCGGACATCAGCGAGCGTAAATGAGTGGAGCAGTTAAACTGTCCCCACCCCCAACTCCTGACCGGAACGTTCTACCCTCAGAATGCGGTCAGCCAGCTGGTCGGGGCTGTGCTGGGAGTCGAGGGGTGGAATGCGGACACACAGAAGCACAACAGCCCCCCCCCCCAGCATGTCATCCTATATCATTGCCTCAGTATACAAACCCCCCCACAGCCTGTTATTACCTATGGGAGTGAGTTTGGAGAAAGTGTATTATTTCCACATTCCAATCTGGCAACCTGATCAACTGGCCTGGAGGAATCCCTGTGTGTAAGGAGCTGTGATTGTGTCACGCAGGAGCGGGAGAGGGGACGCTCCTGTGCCCCGCTGTTCACTGTAATGTTGAGCTCGCTCTGAGAGCTGGGGCTCCTGCCATCTAAATGACTGTATTAATAATCGCAGCGGAGACGCTTGCACGCACACCCTCGCATAAAGGCCTAAATTGAAATGCTGTGGCGCACACGAGCAAGCACAGGGGTACACAGACGTGCACACATGCGCACGCATGTACACCAGCAAAAAACACCCTCACACACTGCCGGTCGTTCTACAATGGATGTTGAGAAGATGAGTGCAGGTTAATCCAGGACAGCACCCCTGTGCCTCTTCCACTGTATGGAAACATGCGCACCCAGACCGCATGGCTAACACTCAGCTGCTGCTGAAACATTCGCTAGTACTTCAGCAGTCCCCTCACAAACAAGCCCTCAGGCTCTGCCAGCCTTTCGCTGTCGTGCCATAAAGATCTGGACAGCGATCCCTCCCTCTGAAGCGGCTGTTTCAGCCCTGTGACGGTTTCGAGGAGTAATGAAACGATGGCGGGATGGACGTGTTGTTCTCTCAGCCATTTAGCAGGCACTCCCATCCCATAGTGACTTACAGTTAATTAGATTTAGGGAGCAATACCCCTCACCCCCTTCCTCTGAGTAAAGTGGGGCTTAGGGCCTTGGTTTAGGGCCTGACGGCAGCGCTGATTACATTGTGGGCGCCCCATGGGCTCGGGCCCCCAATCATAGGAGTCCCTTTGAAACACCTTAGCTGCTTGGCTATATGCCTGTAGCACAGGTACTGTAGCTGGGATAGTGGGAGCAGTGAGCTCCTGTCCTGAGCCAGGACTAGCTGCCCTACAGGTACTGTCACCAGCCGGCTATTGCTAGTGCTTTTGCTTTGAATATAAGAGGGTGACGTCACTACTGATGGTGAGCAACAGCTGTTGGAGTCAGTATTTAACTGACTCGCCACTGTTATTCGCTACAGCAACCAGAGCAGGAGGCATTGGAATTCAAATGGTGAAATTGGCGGAAACGGTGTTACTGATGGTATAGGGCTATGCTAAAGGAGCCACTGAGCTGTCCTATACTGTTTGAGTACATTCGTTCTTTCATTCAACTTTGTTTACACTCCAGAGATTGTTGAGGGGTAACCTTAATTTACAATGATATCCAGTCAGTCACAAAAGAAAAAATAAAGGTACTGGATGAGTACGTGTCCCCTGCAGATTGGCAGTTCACTGCAGGCTAGGAAGTTTTACTCACGGACTTATGGACATACAACTCCATTGCATGGTGCCTACTTGCACATGAGCAGTCGACACAAACAGCACAACGGTGAGATATACAAGTAGAGAAATTACAAAACTACAATTAGCTAAAACTGGCTAAATATATCCTTTACACTCACTAAATAAGGAGGTTTACTATAGTTAAGTTAAATTAATTATTACACAGTTAAATAAGATCCAGGATGTGTAAATTCCTGAAGCTTTCAGGTCTGCAGGGGTGAATGTGTAAAAAAATTAAAAAAATAAATACAATGCACATAACGTACGGAAAATCTCAGAATGGGGCGAGATCCTGTGTCCTGCCAGACTGAGAGCCCGGAACATTCTAAACCTCGCCCTGGCCGCAGCTGCATGTCTGGACGCATACGACGTCGGGGGGCGGGGCCGGGCGGGCAGCTGGCGGGAGCGTGTGTCCGTCATCAATGCAGCCTGTGTGTGGAGCGTCATCCCAGCCATCGCCTCCGCTTCCCGCTCTTTCCAGAAGTACACGCCCTCTCCGAGACGCCGGGTGCGAAGGAGCCTGTCGTTACCCGGATTAGCGGTCTTTAACCCCGAGGCGCTGCTAATGAATCATCCTCAGACTTGTCGGTAGCTGTTCCTCTCGCCAGCGAGAAGCTAATTCATCATTCGCTGTTTACAGTAATGTCTTTGTAAGCTATTTGTAGTCACATGAGCTGTTCATACGAACACACCAGTGATGGAAAGCTATTTGTAGAATTAGCTGCTCATGCCAGGACGCCGCTAACTGACGAGTCCAAATGCTGGTATTTGTTAGCTCTGTGGTGGGTTGGTGACGTGTTCATGGCTCTTGCTCACTGGATGTTGGAACGGGCTTTGGTTGCCCTGAAGCCTTGGCCCCAAAATAATGGGGTCAGATTATAAATGGGTGGATCGCGTCAGCTATTCATACTAAGGCACTGCTAATGCGAGAAATCCATGGATAGTGTCGGTTTTGTGTGAATCGTCTGTCTGTCTGTGAGATGGTCTCAGTGAGTGCCTGTGTTAACTTGACTTTACAGCCGTGTATTTTCAACACACACTGTGACTCATGAAGTGACTGCAGTGTTTTTATTAGCTGTCTGACTGCTAAAGATTAGCCCGGCAGTGATCAGGTGTCGTAGCCTGTCGAACAGAGCTGCTTTCTCATCTCATTGGCCTCCTTACCAGGAAGTGGTCCCACTCATTCAATCTCCACACCCCTGCCTATTGCCTGTGCTGCTACATTTGTGTGTGGGCGTGATCACCAGTGGTTGTGACGGCTTCCGGAGTGTGATGTCATTTGGGGGAAGGCGGGGTTAGGGACTAAGGTGGGAATAGGCTTGGAGTGTGAAGGAATGGGCCAGATGCATCTCATTATTCAGTGTGAACTAAGAGGGAGCTCACACACACATACACACACACACACACGCTGAAGGGATATGTCTTCAGAGGCTGGCTCTATGTGGCTCAGACCATTTTGTTTCACCTTGTGGGGAAATGAAGGCACTCTCTCATTCATGTCTTTCTGTGCTTTCTTACAGTCTGCGGCGGTCTCCGATGGCGGTGAGTACATCTCTGCTCATTCTCTCACTAACTGTGGCCTGTGTGTCTCTCTCACTTTCAGTAAATCTCTGCTTTCCTCTCTCAGGGGATACATTCTGTGTGTGTGTTTGTAAGTGTGTGTGTTTGTGAGTTCCTGTATGTGTGTGTGTGTGTGCGGCTGTATATGCGTGTCTTGTTCCACTTGTATATGAGAGAAGGAAGAGACTGCTTGTGTGTGTGTTTGTGTGTGTTTGTCTGTTTATGTGCGTGCGTGTGTGTGTTTGTGAGTGAGAGAGAGAGACAGTGAGTGTGAACACGTGTTGGTCCATTTGTGGAGTAACTGACTGTGTGCGTGCCTGGATATATATATATATATATATATGTGTGTGTGTGTGTGTGTGATTGTGTGGGAAACAGACTTCTGAGTGCGTGTGTGTGTTTCGTGTGCATGAGATTTAACAAAGCAAACACAGGCCCCCTGCAGTGAGCAGCTGTTGCACCTCTGCCTCCTGTTTGATGAGATTATCCCAGCCTCTGCGCTACAGAGCGGAGCGTTGAGTGCTGTTTGGAGAGGGGATTTGTGCTTTAGCATCACTGCTCTCAAACACCCCCTCCTGCCTAATATTACTCACCTGTCTGTGTATCAGATTACACCACCCACCCCTACACACGCACCCCACCCCCGAGGGCCTGGACCCCTTTTCACTTCCTGCATGGAACACAGTGCTCCTTATGTTTATGTTAGATACTAACCTGTAACCCCTGTCCTTCACTGTACTGGCTCTACTAGCTCTGCCTGCTAGCAGAACCGGGTCAGAGCAGCTACACCCGCGGTTATGCAGTTAGCCTGTGGCTAATCAGATAGGTAAATAACGAAACTCAATCAAGCTGAAATTAACACAGCAAACTGTAGAACTGCATTCCTTTTTAATTTGCTCCTTGCTTCCATTGTATCATAATTTATCATTTCAGAGCTCTCTTTATTGAGAGATTAATTGTAAAAATGTGTCTGTTATTTGAAGACATTTTGTCATAGTCTGCGTACTCGCCTGGCTATAACGCTGCACTGTCTGCCTGTGGAGAGTAGTAACTTCAAGTAGAACTGGGCGATATGACCGGAAATAACTATCCCAAAGACCCGTCAGCAATTCGAGGGATAATTTTTTTTAATGCAAACATGGAAGTTTTTTTTTTTCTTTTTAATTAGGTTTCAGAAGTAATGACTAGGAATGGACTTGCTTGTCGTGTTATTCAGATACGACTTACAAGAGCATTTAATGCAGTTACAGTGGGAATTACTGGAACATGTGGCTAGAAGTGAACTAGACCTGCTGTAAGAAAAACTAAAATCATGACATTGTCAAGATGAACTCAAATTGCCAGTATGTGTGAAGTGCTCTACTTAATCAGTGCCTGTAGTTTGTTGAGCCCAATGATTGCGCGGTGATAAATTAAGTAGCAGGGTAATCTCTTGCAGTTACAGTCTTGTAATGCTAGTACCCAAATCACATAGATTGCAGAATTGCCGCATTGTGATGACTGAAATGACAGCGCTGGTTTTACCTTTTTAAATGTAAATGTTTTCAGTCCTGGTCTATTGGAAATTAAGATGGTATTCCATGCTCGTACCATCCTGATCGTGATCAAAACAGGCCGACCAGCTACAGTCCTTCAGCTGATGATTCCTCATCTCTCCAAAGCACGGCTGCTTTCTTAAGTGCTCCTATTAATATGCATGCAAGGCCTCTTCAAGTGTTCTGATCGTTCTCCCAAGTTTTTCTGTTAAAGACTGTGAGCAATTCACACGACTGCTTTCCTTGTAGAGTTGCTTGAATGGTGTAAATAGGCACTAGAAAACAAGCCATGCTTGCTCGGACACAGTAATGACGCAAAAGTCTTTGCTACGGCTGTCTAATAAAATAGCTAGAACACAATGTCCGATGAGCAGTTTCACTGAGTTTTATTGGCTTGGAGTAGAGCCCTGTGTAGCCTTAAACTCATGTATGTGCCTTTGAGATTTTCGCATTTAGTGTCGAAGCGTTGGAGATTTCAAATCGTTGCACAGTGGGAAAAGCCACGCATTTGCTTAATTTGTACGCGCGCCATACGATATGTAATGTGAACAGCAATTTGTGTTGACATAATGAGGTATGTGACCTGAATATAAAATTAGGATAGTGAGGTGAATTTAGTCACCTTAGTTACCCAACCTAGTTTCCAAAGCCTCCCGTCTTGAATTGGCAGCCAAAACCATTGTAATTTCAACCTTTTCTGTAAAAAAAAAGGGCTAATCTCACATTTATGCCTTTCTCTGCCAAACCTATAGAGGGCGCTATGCCTCCCAGTCCTATCTATTCCCTGGCTGAATTTACCTGTTTCGCCTTTTTGTCCCCCTGTATAACACACAAGCTCTTTCTTGCGCTCACAGAAATATCGTTGACGGCTACAGTCCTTTGTCTTGTCCTTCTGTCTAGTTGGAAACACACTCCAGTTCAGTATCAAAGCACACAGACCAGATGATCTTTGGCTAACGCTTGCTGACATAGCCAAACTTTTGGCCACAGCCGTTGTTAATTTTGGCTGACAGTCCGGAAAAATAGTGTATTGCACACTGATTGGCTGAAAGAGAAGAAACGGAGTGAAATGTAACACTATAGTCGTTCAGCTGTTGAAATACATTTCAGGAGCAGTAATATTTGTTCTGCCCTGTGCTGGTTTGCTAAACTGTTCAGCGTTTATTCCTAACTCTCGTCAATGGGATTCTGGGATTTTCTCACCCCCCCGCCCCCCCCCAACCCTTACCTTGATGCTGTTCCTTATACTTATAAATTTGAGTGTCGTTTAATGTTCAGTTTCATGTCGGTCGACCGGTAAGAAAGCGACTCTTAGTGCCATCTCAGTGCAGACTTGAGGTGTCTGCGGATGTGCGCTTAGTCAAGGAAAAGGCGCAAATCTACAATCACATTGTATCTAAGTAGGGACTTTTGCTGAGTATTGCTACTTCTCTGAGAACCCTGACCGGATGGTGAGAAAAGCTCACGAGGAAGAGCCCTTGGGAGGAAACTGATTGAAAGGGGAGCCCTCCCGTCTCTGACTGGCTCAAGTACAGCATCTCCACTCCGGGACCTGAGACTCCTCATACTGCTCACCTCTCCTCTGTGTTGGAGAGGATGTTTACAGTGGCCTGTTATCCTCTCGGACGCTCACCTCAGACGGCGTCCTGGCCTGTACCATCTCGCTTAACAGACGTGCAAGAGGCTGGTGACCAGGGAATGTTCCGCAGGGCGGAGAAGTAGTCTGCTTTAACTTGCACCACAACAAGACTGAGCATGTCTTTGTTCAACAATACAAAGTGCAACAATACGACACAAGCCAATAAAACTGCAGTAAACAGAGCTACTGCAAGGGGGTCGTGACCTCTGCCTTCTAGGTTGATGTCCAGGTGACAAGCAAATACAGCTGCTTCAGATCAGAAACTGAGGGAAGAAGGCAAGGACGGGGTTGGCCATGTTAGGCCATTCGTCTGGGCCGAGGTGACCCTGCAGTCCCCGATCATTCCTGCGGTTTCATTTCATAGCAGGGCTTTACAGTGCTCCCATTTCATGAGCAATCACTCCTAAAATTGACTGTTTTCTGCCTGGAACATTAAAGGAGGGCATGTACAGCTGTAACCTAACTGGGTTGCATTACTGTGCTCCTGAATCTTTATTTAAACTGGAGACACATTTGCACTTTGGTTTAAAATATTAGCCTACAGCTGTTTTTTGCATTACTGTATGTTCCATATGAGCTAAGCTTTGTCGACTCTTTGTACCGAGCAGAATATGTTGACGTCGTATCCAATTATGGTTGAAGTTTGTTGTTGTGCTACTCAGAGTAGCAGGTCAGCGTGGAATTCTTCAAAACTGCAGAAGCTCTGATGTTGCTCCAGGTCGACCGCCAGTGCCACTCGAGCCTTGACCTTTTGCACGGACTTCCTCACTTCTACTTTTTTATTATTTTTATTCTGAAAATGTGCAAAGCAGCCGCCAGGGCGAAGTTCATTAATAATGTAGGCGGCTGTCAGCTCCAGTTCCCCACTTCCCCTCCTCGACTCTGAATAATTCATCCCTCGCTCTGGGGGACTTTGTGTCGCTAGCTGTATCTGTTTTTTCCTCCGCCTCTCTGCTTCTGTTCGCGGGGCGTCTAGTTAGGACCATATCGCATCGCGTCGAAGCCTTCGCCTGCCATGGGGACACAGTTTCCCCTAGCCCCCGCGCTGGGGGTCTCCGGCCCCCTGGTCTGGGGGAGCCCTTGAGTGTCCTGGCTATGGAACAGGGGCCCTGGCTCCCCGTCGGTCTGAGGTATTTGCCGCGCTGGCCGCACACGGGCTCGTACCGGCTCTACCCAGGTAAGCTGAGCGGCATCGCTGCTGTGGTGTCGCTTTCACTGGTTCACCTGCTTTAGTGGATTCGTTCACTGTCCTGTGAGCTGTCGCTAGCCACTGGACATTGACACATTCTTTTTTGGCGAGTATTTAACAGGTCAACAGGTTACATTTAGCACTTTTCCGTTTCACCAAACCTCTTTGGGACATTCAAAGCAGACAAGAAAATGGAGCACTCGGCCGGGGGGACGTCCATGCACAGATGTATACCCTTCCTCAAAACAACCAAAAGCCCCCATCCAGGGGCCTGATTGATGAGCGCAGACGAGAAGTCCTTTGTTGCATCGTTTTACAGCAAGTGTTCAGAGGGACCACCGCGAAAGAGCCGGCTATCTGAGCATTTTTGGGCCAAATAGGCCTCTGTAAGCTCAACAAAAGGTTTGAATCACCTGATGTACCAAACTTGTCTTGGAGTTCTTTCTTGCTCTCCGGAGATGACGCTAAAATCTCTGCAGTGGACGCGAAGACAGCGGCTTTCCTCTCGAACCATACTACCCCTGAACAAAGCGGCATATACACCTTCACCAGGACTAACGTTATTTATTTATTTTTTTTGGCAAATCCATAAATCTTCTCATCAGGAAATCAAAAGTCAGTGGCGAATGTGGGATCATGCATATGTCCTATACTTGGTTAAAGGGGGTAGCTGCACATAAATACATGTGGGAGTAGTTGCGTTTCTCCTGGGGGTGTGCACTGATGACACATCGGATCGGAACGCACTGTCCCACTGCCCCTCCCCCCTCCCTGAGGGACCCTTAAATGGCCTCGCAGGGTCTGACCGCTGTGTGGAAGCTGGGCTCTTTAACCCAAATTTCCTGATCATATTACTCCTTAGTCTCCGCGGGGCAATAAGAGAGGTGGGGCTGCACCCCTCCGGTTCCACATCAAACGGAGATTGGATATTGTTTGGTGAAAACGGCGCCCGTTTAAAGAGGGGGTTAAATTCGGGGGAAGCTTGGCGCCAGTTTGCCTCGCGTCTCGGGCTGCTTCTCTCTGTAACTTTGAGTGACAGCGTGCAGAGTTTTTGAGGCCTGACTGGTGCTGTGTGAATGTGGCGTATGTCTCTGCGTTCTGATCCGTTACCCCTGCTTTTTTCACTGTCTCTGTCTAAGGGCCTGGGGTCTTATTTATGAAAACATTTTGTACGTTTTATACTTAAATATTGTAGACGCATTAAAATGACAAAAAATGAAAAATGACATTCGGTAAACAACATCCTAATTTCTGAAACCGTGGGATGGACAAAGTGCCTGCAGTTTTTACCAACTTTGAATCAACTTGGAATTTTGCAGAAGTGCGAAATCCTGTTAATCCTATTTGCATTTTTATTAATGTCAAGTTTATTTTTATGAATCCAGAATCTGTGAAAAAAAAATGGTGTACACATATTTTCTGTGCCTGAGCACTGTTTATAAATGAGATGCCTGAGTATTTATAAATCTGATTGCTCTCATTTTTCACAGATAGCTCTCCTCTCCGGTCTTTCCTTTTACAGGCTGTCCATCATATCCATTGTATTGTGCTTTTGATCGCTTTGATTTTAATACTACGTGAATGCATACTGTCTGCAGGGCTCCTTGCTCCTTTGTAGTGTGTCAATGTGTTTGTGAATGTGAAGTATCTGGTCAGTGTGAGTGACCAGCATGTGAAGAGTTTTATCGCAAAACAAGACATGCGCCAAATTCAAAATTTTCCAGTACTGATATTAGAAACATAGCCAATGGATAGCCGCACATGTCCAACTATTCGTTTTGGATCAAACGGCGATTTAACCCCTTATTTCACTATGCTGAAATTAGCGTTTTTTTCTGCAAAGTGAGACATATCCATTTCACTTTTTTTGGCAAAACAAGACATATCCATGGATATATCTCATTTTGTAAAAAAAAACTATTTTAATGCATTACCAGTACCAAATAATCAAAGCGATGCTAGATTTCCATTTTCTGGCTAAATATGTTTGATAAGTCAAGAGCAAGACTGAGAAATAAAAAAATGACTGGTTTTCCTGAAAACTTTTTGTCTGGAAGAAAAAAGGCCTTTTTCTCAAAACCGCTAAAATGGATGTGTCTTATTTTGCTATAAAACTCTTCATATTGTTGAGTGCTCACAGTATTTGTCATGGTTAATGCATTCATGAATGTGCTGTGTTAACTAGATGATGGGGTGTAGTGGTATTGTGGGGGACCCACAGTGTCTGTAAGGCTGAAGTGTTTGGAGTGTGGCAGCATTTCATAGCGTAGCGTATCATGCCCAATTTGCATCTTGGTTAATTGCACATGAGCACGTAGCCTTTGTTCTGGAACAGTAGTGCTCACAGCATGGACTATGGTGAAGTGATCATTTGTTTCATTTGTTCGTACATACAGTATCTTTCTGTTGCTTTTTGATCACTAACGTTCTTTGCTAGCGTAGTAGCCCCAGCATGTGTGTCGGTTACACTTGTGTTTAATTGCATGGCATACCCTATCATGCTTGTGTGTTATGCTTTGTAATAGTATTTACTAGCGTAGCATAGAACCCCCCCCAAATGTGTATGTCGCCCAGTAACATTTTTCACGGTATAGCATGTTCTGCTCGTGTTTGTTTTTCTGAAACAGTACATATAACGTTGCATAGCACCCCTGACATATGTATGTTGCTCCATAGCATTGTAATTAGCTTAGCATCTTGCCCCTAACATGTGTATGTTGTCCGGTAGCATTGTTACTAGCTTAGCATGGTGCCCCAGCAGCATATGTCTGTTGCTCAGTATTATTGTTGCCATCTTAGCATAGCGCCCCTGGCTTGTCTGTTATTAAGTAGCATTGTTGTTGCTATCATAGCATAGCGCCCCTGCCGTGTCTGTTGCTCAGTAATATTTATACTACTTTTGCATAGCACTCCTGGCGTGTTACTGTTGCTCAGTAGCATTTTATGTGTAGTATAGCATCCCTGGTCTGTTTCGCGGTACCTCTGTCATCAATGCAGTTTTTAGCATAGCAAACCACCTCTGGCGTGCATCTGTTGCTCGGTAGCGGTGTTATTTGCATAACGAACCACCCCAGCCTGTCTGTTGCTCAACAGCATTGTTGCTACTATAGCATAGCACCCCTAGCATGGATCTGTTGCTCAGTTGCATTGTTACTATCAGGCTGTTTCACAATCAGGGTACGCATGAGATTTGTGAGCCTTTGAGTGAAATTTGCCAAAATATAGAAGAACTGTTGAATTCTGTATAATTTATGTGCAAGAAATATATATAATTCAATGGCGTAAAAATGCCATTTTTTGGACATAGTTGGTCAGAGAAAAGGCAGAGTGTTTGTCCGTCCAAAATATGTCCACTCACACATTTCACCTGATAGCTTGAGTAAATATAGCTTGATTCTAATCTTTTTTCTATATTCTTATCATCTAGGACTTCCCTGGACTGAAGATACTCTTATCTGAAATTTGCTAGATAAATTCCGTGAACTTTATACATATAGTTTATGACTCCGTAAACGTCCTCTCCGGAAACTCTCGTTTTCATGTAATATTAACCTCTGTCGCAATTCCTGTCAGAATATTTGGATGCTATGTAATTTTCTCATGAGTATCACCATGAGCCTCATTATCATACATGAATGTATTGATGTTTTGGGCTGAATACTTATTTTATTCTGTTTGATTAATGGTCTAGAACAGTGGTCTTCAACGTTGTTCCTGAGGACCCACTGTGTATGCTGGCTTTTGTTCCGACCACAGTTGTAATCGCAGAATTTTAACGAGCTGTTCATTTGTCTTAATTAAGTGTATTCAATGTTTAGAGCCGTTATTTGCCTTCTTAACTCCCAAGATAACAGAAATAGCTATGTTTGCCATTAAAAAAAAAATGCCATACTCACATTGCTATGCATTGGAAATGACAGCATAAAATGAGAGTAAACAATGTAACCAATCAAATTAAAGAGTTTGCTCCTAACTGGTGAAAACTAATTGGCACATCATGACAAATTTGTTCAACATGAAAATGGTTTAGAGTCAAACCAGTTTTTTGTTACGTTAGTCTAATTTAGTTCACCTGAAGTTTTTTGAAAGAAGTGTGCACTGACCATTCCAAAGTTCCCACAAAATTTGGCAAATATTCATGTTTTTTCATACATCTGAAAATTTTTCGGTCTACCTCGGTGAATTTTTTCCGAGGTTAACCGAGTTGCCCTCAAATCTTCAGTAAACATTGCGTAAATAGGTTTTTGTAGGAATTTCTCTGAAAAAGGTGCTCTTTCTCGGTTTTTAGGTGCTACTAGTGATTATTTTTGGTATTTTCAAAATGTTCTAATCAGTACATCTGTTATTACCTGACACTTACCTTGCAACTGGAACAGCATTTTATCAGAAATAGCTCCATAAATTGATGTATGATACAGAAATAATTTTCAGTATGAGTCTGTAAAATATTAATCATTTTACAACATTAACTCCAAATATTTTCCAAACTAAATATCCCTATGTTCTGAAATTCTAGAAATCTGATCGTGAAATAGTATACAATAAACTCACATAGAAACTTTGGACCCTTTTCAAACTTTATTTTCACCCATGTGCGAGAAAATTTGTTTACCCTGATTGTGAAACAGGCCTATCACAGCATAGCGCCCCTAGCATGTACCTGCTGCTCAGTAGCATTGTTGCTATCATGGTATAGTGCTCCTAGCATGTGTCTGTTGCTTGGTAGCATTATTATTAGTATAGCAAAGTGCCTCTGGTGTGTCTTCCGCTCAGCAGCATTGTTACCAGTGTAGCATAGCGCCCCTGGTGTATGTATGCTGCGCAGTAAATATGTTGAATAGCATATAGTCCCCTGGAAGTGTTACTCAGTAATCTAGTTATTAGTGTAGCTTAGCACCCTTAGCCTGTGTCTGCTGCTCAGTAACAGTTTTGAATGTAATATAACACCCCATGGAAGTGTATGTGGCTCTAGAATGTCGTTGAATAGTGCAGCATTGCAGCCCTAGTGTGTGTCTGCTGCCCGGTAACATTGTTAAACAGCATAGCATAGCAGCCCTAGTGTGTGCGCATGTGTCTGTTATTAACCTGTCTGCCTGTTTCCTGCTGTAGAGCTGAACAGTGGGGACCTTAAGGGCTGTGGCAGTGAGAACAGCCTGGCCAGCATACAGGGCCACCGCCGTCACACCGAGCGGCGGGTCGCCAGCTGGGCCGTGTGCTTCGAGCGCCTCCTGCAGGACCCCGTCGGGATTCGCTACTTCTCGGTACGTCCCTCTGACAGCCGCGCACAGCCTGGTTACAAAAGACTGTCAGTCAAATGTTTTAACCAAATGTGTTTGTTTTTTTTTTGTTTTTTAGGAGTTCTTGAAGAAGGAGTTTAGCGAGGAGAACATTCTCTTCTGGCAGGCCTGTGAGTTCTTCAGCTGTGTACCCGAGACGGACAAGAAGCAGGTATGTTTACCAGCGCTACATACGCCCAGTGACGTGACCTTTCGGACAAAAACATTATTTTTTTCCCCTTAAATTGGCGCTGCTCTTCACTATTTCTGATTAGTGTCCATCGGAAATATGCGGTTATAGTATAGATTCTTAACCTCCTTCAAATGGTATTTTTATACATTTTGGAATGTGTAGGAAAATAGACTGGAAGCAGCTAATATTCTGGCACTACGTGCCCATTGTAACCGTTAAAGAAGCAACTAGTATGCTGTTACATGCTTTAAACATAAACGGAGCAGCTGATATCATTGTGCTTCATAAAAGCGTAGAATTTTGTGGCTCTACATGTGTGTCACTGGGAGACCAGCAAGGGGTAATACCCCAGCACTACATACAAACCCAATACCGAAATAGCTGGAACAAAGTGTAAATTGTGAATAAAATCAAAACGCAATGACTTTCAAATCACACCAGCCAGTATTTTATACACAATAGAACAGCGATAACATAGCAAATGTTGTGACTGAGAAACTTTACAATTTATACACAGCTCATTTCAAATTTGATGGCTGCTACAAGTCTCAAAAAAGTTGGGACAGGGGCCTGTTTACCATGGCGTAGCATCCCCTCTTCTTTTCAACACAGAGTGGAGGCGTCTGGGCATTGTGGAGACAAGTTTCTTGAGTTTAGCCACTGGGATTTGATCCCACTCTAGTTTTATACAGACTTCCAGCTGCTGGAGAGTTTTGGGTCTCCTTTGACGGACTTTACGTTTAGTTATGCGCCAAATGTTCTCAATCGTTAAAAGATCAGGACTGCAGGCAGGCCAGTTTAGCACACGGACTCTTCTACTACAAAGTCATGCTGTTGTAATAGCTGCAGTATGTTGTTTTACATTGTTTTGCTGAAATACACAAAGCCTTCCCTGGAATAGATGTCATCTAGTGGGGAGCATATGTTGCTCTAAAACCTTTATATACCTTTCAGCATTCATGGTGCTTTTTAAAACATGCAAGTGTCCCACACCATATGCACTTATGCATTCCCATACCATCAGAGATGCTGGCTTTTGAACTGAGCGCTGATTAAAGGAGGGGGTGGTCTTTCTCCTCTTTAGCCCAGAGGACACGACGCATATGAATTCCAACAAAAATGTCAAATATGGAGTCGTCTGACCACAGGACACTTTGCCACTTTGCTGCAGTCCATTTTAAATGAGCCTTTGCCTACAGAACACAGCGGCGCTTCTGGATCATGCTCAAGAATGCTTTCCTTGCATGATAGAGTTTTAGGTGGCATCTGTAGATAGCTCGGCACACTGTGTTTACAGACAGTGGTTTCTTGAAGTATTCCTGGGCCCATTTAGTAATGTCAATGACAGAATCATGCCAGTGAGTGATGCAGTGGCATCTGAGGGCCCGAAGATCACGGGTATCCAGTTAAGGTCTTTAGCCTTGTCCCTTATGCACAGAGATTTTTCCAGTTTCTCTGAATCTTTTAATGATGTTATGCACTGTTGATGATGACTCCTTCAAAGCCTTTGCAATTTGTCCTTGAGGAACATTGTTTTTAAAGTATTCCACTATTTTTTTACACAAGCCTGCACAGGTTGGAGAGCCTCTGGCCATTTTTACTTCTGAGAGACTCGGCCTCTCTAAGACATCCCTTTTATAGCCAATCATGTTACGCACCTGATGCCAGTTAACTTAATTACTTGCTAAATGTTCTTTCTGCTGATTCTCTTATATATTAATTGCTTTTTCTTCCATTTCTTGCCTGTGTCCCAACTGTTTTGAGACCTGTTGCAGCCAGAAAATTTGAAAAAGCTCATTTTGTGGATAAAAATGTACAATGTCTCAGTTTCAACATTTGAAATGTGATCTATGTTCTATTGTAAATAACATATTGGCTCTGAAAGTCATTGCATTTTGATTTTATTCACACTTAATCCCAACTATTTCGGAATTGGGGTTATACATGTCATTAATGGACATGGAACAGGAAATGGCCTAGTGCCTTTTGCGTCCTACTTGGACTTGTGCGACGCTGTGCGTGTTCCCTAAATGGAAATGAAGCAGACTATAGCGAAACACGAAACGGATAGCTTTGGGCTTTGACGCACAAGCAGCTTCATTCCATTCATGGCCGGTGGCCCAACGGCAGGTCGCGGTTCTGCGACCCCAAAGTGGAATTGTCCATGCTGTGTGCTCAGTCTAAGATAAATGTTTCGTCCCATGTTTTATAAACTCAGGCAGAAGTGCACTCACTCTGTGATTATTTGGCCATAATAAAAGCTCCCCCCCAATCTACTCTTCCACAGCTGTCTCAGAGAGCGAGGGAGATCTACAACAGCTTCCTGTCCAGCAAGGCCACCACGCCGGTCAACATCGACAGCCAGGCCCAGCTGGCCGATGACATCCTCAACGCCCCGCGGCCCGACATGTTCAAGGAGCAGCAGCTGCAGGTTTGTGCAGGGGAGGGGGAAAGCGTTTGTGACGGTGGGTCTCAGGCATGTCGGGAGTTAAACACACTCTGCTATCTTTCAGACCTGGGTTCAACACAACATTTGCTTCAGATTAAGATGGGCGATATGGACAAAATCAGATAGCAGGACATTTTTGATCAAATGCCTCAACATCAAGGCCATATTGTAGGGATAACTCTTGGTGTTTCAACACGATATTTACACAATGCGATTTTTTTGATAAACAGTCAGTAGTAATGTGGATATGATTACCAAGCAGGTACAGGCAACAGGTTAAACAGTCTGATAAGTGCAGAAAACTGCATCTCTTTACTGTGATGCATCCTTTAAGACCAGAAAAGACAACACTCACGTTATATCATAAAATTTTGATACCCAAAATCTTAGACAACGTCTTATATCATGATACCAAAATGACCTTGATATATTGCCCAGCGCAAGATTCAAATGCTTTCCTGTATTGATCGTAACTTTTGCCAGTTGCATTTGAAGTATCATAGGGGTCGTTAACTGCTCTGCGGACACTTTTTCTCGTACACTGGTAACGTGAAATGCTGAAAAATATCAAGCCTCTTCACAAATATCGCTTGAACCCTGGTGGGCTCCGCACCCTGCTGCAAGCGTGAGCACTCTGCCCCCTAGTGGCTGGCTGTGAGCTGTGCCACGGCTCATTAGCGAGCAGACGAGGCGGGGCAGTGCGGGTGGTCTCGATGAGGATCAGCTGTTGACGGAATGTAAATTGGGGAGTCGAGGGGTGTGTATGAGGATAGTGTGTGTAGGGTGTGTATGTGTGTGAGGATAGGTGAACCCTACAGATAAGATCAGCGCATGCTTCTGCAGGCTGGCCTTTATTTCACAGGCTCAGACACGAATATGTGCTCGTAGAGTGGGGTCAGCTAGAGTGTTCGGGCCTACTGTTTGTCTGAAGTGCGATTTCTTTGCACGTATCTTAAGGGGCACCTAAACTCGGGTGATAGAGGAATTCAGGGCTCGAAGGGAACATGGATCCTACGGCTGCTGGAAATCATTGAAAAAGCTTGAAATTTATTGTAGTGTTTATAAAGTGTCTGTATTGCCAATAAACTGGTTGAAACTGCTTGAAATCTTGATGTTTATTGCTTTATCTTTGTAATAAGTCGCTATCAGAGTAGTCTGATAAATATGTAATTTACAAGAGCTGAAAGATGCTGAAAAAGCATAAAAATGCACCTAGAAATTGTGTGAAAAGTGCTCCAATTTGACTCTGGAAAGTCTAATCCTGCATCCATTCATAAACACAGGCATAAAACATCAAATGATCTTGTGTTCTGCTGATTCTTCTCCATTAAAATCAAAATCTTTTTGTGATGACTGAGTAATCGTAGTAACGCATACAATTCCCTCTCCCGGTCTCTCTCTCTCTCTCTCTCTCTCTCTCTCTCTCTCTCTCTTTCTCTCCATCTCCTTCCCTCTCTCTCTCTCTCTCCCTCTCTCTTGCTCTCTCCTTCTCTTTGGTTCCCTGGTTACTCCTCTCCCTCTCTTCAGATCTTTAACCTGATGAAGTTTGACAGTTACACGCGCTTCCTGAAGTCCTTCCTGTATCAGGAGTGTATGCTGGCGGAGGTTGAGGGGAGACCCCTGCCAGACCCTTACCACATCCCCAGCAGCCCCGTGTCCAAACACAGCACCAGCTCCGAGCGCTCCGGCCTCTCCACGCCCAGGAAGGTACAGTACACACACTCTCACACAGGCACACAAATACTTGTACTTTTACCTTTGTGAGGACATCACATTGACTTCCATTCATTTTTCTGTGTCTCTACAGCCTTTCCCTAATCTTGAAAATAATCAATGTATGCCTAACCAAAACCCTTACCCTAACCTTAACCTATCTCTAATTCTAACCTTACCCCTAACCTTCACTAATAAGTCACAACTTGTCTCTGTAGTTGTGAGGACCGGCCAAAATGTCCTCACCACCCAAAAATGTCCCCACTCTGTAGGGAAAAAAACATTTTTTTGGTTGTCACTTTGTAGCAAGTACAAGAACACACACACAAAAACGCGTATGCGCTCACACACACACACACACACACACACACACACACACACTTAGACGCATGCACACACTCAGTCACACACACATTCACACACTTACACACATGCATGTACACACACACAATTTTTTCTAGCGCAAAGACACACACACCTTGCTGTGTGGAGTTTCGTGGGTTTACTCTGGGTTCTCCGGTTTGCCCCCACAGTCTAAACACACACAGGTCAGGTGACTTCAGGAGGGCATTAACACTGTTGTGTTGCTGTAAATGAGCATTTGTGCGGTGAAGTTACCCTGTATTACTGAGCATTGTGTTATTCAAATGAGCGGACATCTGCGGCAGTGGGAGGGTGTGGGTGGGCGTGGGCGGCACATGGCGGTACGCAGCGGTATGAGGGCATCGTGCTGTGGGCTGTGTGGCTCACGTGTTGCCTTCTCTCTTCAGTCTTATGCCGCGTTCACACCGGACGCGAAACAAATTTTTCGCACAACAGATTACATTCGAAGTCAGTGCGAAGACGCATATTGTATTCGCGTCTTTGCATTGACTTTGAATGTAATCTTTTTCACGTCCGGCGTTAAAGCGGCTTAACTTGGCTGTTAGAGTCAGCATAGCTCCTCATTTTATCCTTGACGGTTCCACCTCATCACTGGGCACATTCTTTACAATGTGAGTCCAAACCACCCACTTTTCTCCTGGCTAGCATCGCTTAAATTGTTGGCTAAACCAGCCAACCTTGACAAACAGTGACCCTTTGGTAAAAACAGACATAGATAGATAGATAGATAGATAGATAGATAGATAGAGAGAGAGAGAGAGAGCGAGCTAGAGAGAGAGAGAGAGAGATTCTATGAAAGCTGTGCCAATCTAATGTCCCCAGTACTGTGTCAGACTAGTCTTGGCTGTACGGAGTGATACACTCCTACTGTAAGGTCGCTTCTCTGGAATGTTGTTGTTTATCAGTGCTCTTCAAAACAGGATCACCAGCAGCCATTGTTGCATCAGCGTTAGAATGTTCAGTCGTGAAGATTCGAATCGCGTATTTGTGATGTCACAGCCGGAGGGTTTACTCGAGGGGGCTACGTTGGGGCTGCGCTGCAAGGGGAGGTGTGATATTCCACTTTGGAAGGTGGCGGTAATCACAGCCGTGAGGGCCAGTGTCAGGTTGGCACGGAAGGCATCTTGACGTCAAGCGAACGTATCACTCCTTGCAGCCTCCCGGCCTCCACTGTCCTTCAGCCCGATTCCGCGACCCTCAGACCGCCGCAGCGGTTTAACGCCCGTCTCTCCTCAGCCTGCCAAATCAAATCGACACCGGTGACGTTGGTCTCTGTGCGTCCTTACTGCCCGCAGGAGGATAAAAAGTCCAAGTCCGACAGGTCGCCGAACGAAGACAGCCGAGATGAGCACGCAGACAAACGAAAGGGCATTTTCTTCCCCTGGTCCAGAAACCGCAGCTTCGGAAAAGGGCCGAAGAAGAAGGATCACCCCGACCTGACTTTCAGTGAGTCTGATTGGCTGGAGGAGGGAAACCGCCAATTAAGCTTTAAGCTGCTTTCACATTGGACGCAAAACAAATTTTTCGCACGACAGATTACATTCAAAGTCAACGCATAGACGCGAATACACGCGAAACGCGTGTATTTGCGTCTTCTCGTTGACTTTGAATGTAATCTGTTGTGCGAAAAATTTGTTTTGCGTCCGGTGTGAAAGCGCCTTTATAACATGAAAACTTTTAAGCTATTTACACCACATATCCAGAAGTGATTCCTCTTTGACACAGCCATTGCTGTTTGGCTGTGCAATCCCTCCCACTGTATATGAATGAGTGATGCTTAAGCAGTGACTGTCTGCTGTAAAGTGACATTCCATGCTACATGTGCTAGCCTTGTGATGAAAATGAATAGAAGTCAATGGACACGGTGCTTATTAGCTCTATTAGCTTTGGTCCTTTGACTTACATTCATTGTCATCACAAGGTTAGCATGTATTATGGAGGGTTCCTTTAATTTCCTGGTATTTGCATTTATATTATGCAAACTAGCATAGGAATGGCAGCCCCTCATTATACACTGTCTCTGCCCATTTACTTAATGAGTCCACTGGGCATTGAACATGAAGGGCACCTTAGCCTGGTGTATCAACTCTGATCAAACTGCAGTGCATTGTGGGTAGGGGAACCAGCAGCGTTTCTGACCTTATGCTGCTCTGCAGATTTTCCCGGAAGTAACGGCAGACGTGAGTCCCAAGGGTCGTTATCGTCAGGGGCGAGTTTGGAGTTAGCTACCACCAGCTCGGGAGGCAGGAACGAGGTGAGAAGATCAGTCATTGCTGGGGGGGAAACAAAAAAAGTCATTTTTACCGTAAACTCTCATTTTTGTCTTAAAATTGTATTTTGGGTCCTTCTTTGGCGAACAAGACAAGAATTTCCAGACATGTTGGCAACGGAGAGCAATTTCACATGTCAAGCATACAATCACTTTAAAAAAGGTGATATTTTTATTTTTGATTGAAAAAATGAGACCGTGTCTTAATACAATAAAAAAAACCTTGTTTATCTAACATTTTTGTGCTGATGTGTCTACTTTCATTAGCATCCAGAGCTCTTAACATGAGAGATGCATCTCCTTCAGGAATATAGTGCCCCTTCAATACAGAACATGGTTCTGTATCAGAGGTCATCCTCAGAGTTCTTTTTTAATCCATCTTTATTCCAGTTTCCACTTGCAGTTGCACAGAATGGAGCAGAATGTCAGTGATGAAAAGAGAATGAAAATGAGGAATGGTGAAAAATAAACAAACATTGCTGAGTGATGGCAGTTTCCGATATCGTGCACTTTGAAAGGTTTTGGTTTATTTCAAAGGCACTGGGTATGGCTGGGAACTTAGCGCATATGAAAGTAAACACTATATTTTTAGCGAGAGCTCTGGAATGCTCACCGTCTCTCCCTGTGCCCAGTCATGGGAGACGCGTGTATTTTTCTCATTAATCATCCTTAAATTCTGAATTAAAATAGCAGCGCAGTGCTGTAACATGGTGCGTTCAACTGTTGACTCCGGCTGGGACCTCTGAAAGGATAGGTCAATTTCTGGGAATGTCTGATGTATTTTTCTTTGATTTACTGTGTGCTTTTCTCAGTTTTGTGGTACTGTTTCTTTTTTTTTTTTTTGAATGTATGGTATGAAGTCTGTTTGTAAGTGTATGTGTGTGAGAGTGTATATATTAGTGTGTTCACGCGTGTGAGAGATCGCGAGCGCGTGTGTCAGAGTGTGTGCGTGTATGTGTGTTTGTGTGAAAGTGTGTTTTTTTTTTGTGTGTGTGAGTGTCTTTTTTTGTTTGTTTGCACAACTAAAGAAACAAATTGAGACTTATTAGTTAAGATTAGGGGTAAGGTTAGAGTTAGGGATAGGTTAAGGTTAGGGTAAGAGTTTGGGTTGGGTATGCGTTACTTATTGTGAAGACTCGGGAAAGGCTGTAGACACACACAAAGAATGAATGGAAGTCAATGTAGTGTCCTCACAAGAATAGATGTACAAGGATATTTGTGTGTGTGTGTGTTTGTGTGTATATATACCATGTTTATCTACCGTTGTCAGGATCAGATGTCCCTACAAGTCATGGCATTCCAGCTTTCTTAGTACTTGTGGGGACATTTTCAGGTTTCCACAAAAAACTGAGTTATTTTAGGGTTAGGGGTTTAGGTTGTGAGAAGGTTAGGGTTAGGGTTGGGGTTCTCAAGGTACTGTTCAGGGTTAAGGTCCGGGAAAGTGGTCAGAAAATGAATGGAAGTCTATGAAATGTCCTCACAAAACAGAAACCTGCGTGGGCACGTGTGAGTGAGTGAGTGCACATAGACCCTCTAATTCATCAACTCCTCTGGCTCTGCAGGCAGTAGGTGCTCAGAATTCTTTGTAATTATAGGTAAAATGTCCTTTGTTGTGTGTCAAAGTGATTTGCTACTGTCAACGCAATGTTAGAAAAAAGGCAAGAAACAAGTTCCCCTGAATGAGGCACCCTAAGGCCTGTTTTCACAGGGTCTATAGAGCTGTAACAAGGAAAAATAATTTAAATTCAAACAATAACTGAAAAAAAAAAGAAAAGGGTTTGAATGATGATAACGGACATAATGTGGGTTAATGGAAAAGATGTTACCGCTGGTGTTAAGTGTGATTTTATTGACCTGCATGTACAACGGTCGAACATCAAGCGAATGATGTACAGTTTTTCAATACGGCCATTGCTGTACTTCCCTTTTCCCGGGGGGGCTGTAAAAAGAGGTCGACCATTAAATCGTCGGCGTGACAAACGCGGCACTGCAGCAGCAGTGGGCGGGAAGACGTACAGTCACACGCTGCTCATCAATCTGTCTGTCATCTTATTTGTGACTCAAGACAGGAGCATGTGTGTAGTCCAGAGAGAGTACACATCTTCGCTTGAGTGATAATGGAAAATGGTGAAAACCTGTCGTATTCTCCCTCTCGAGATACATGGTTCGTTGATGGAAAGCCATTCCAGAAGTCAGAAACTAAAAGATCTGCCATTTGTTTTTCGCGCTCATGAACTCCGCCTGCTGGATTCACCTATTGGTTTTGCCTCGTGGCTCAGGAACTGTGCTTTTGAACAAATGCGGGCAACTAGAATTCGATATTTGGGAATGCTTCATCTTTTCTAAAACTGGGTTTGAACCTCTGCTCTGAAATGGTCAAACGGTTGCCAGTCCTTTGACATTATTTAAATGACAGAGGCAGAACCTTTGATTAATTACTGGTTGCAGGGGGGACTGATTTTACCGTGGTGCATCTGTTCACTTTTTGTGCAGGGGGATGTATCCAGACACTCCATGTCGCTGCTGGATAGGGAACGCGCTCCTAGAAACTGTAACATTCACATGCCGGACGGCACTTCCAACTCAGTGTCCCTTCGGCCCGGCGTCTCCGTCCGGGAGGTGCTCCTGACACTCTGTGAGAAGTCGGGCATAAACCTGGCGGCAGTGGACCTCTTCCTGGTGGGCGGAGATAAGGTTAGACCCCTTCCTGCTGGAGAAACCAACCCTGTTCCTGAAGATCTATTGTCCTGTGGGTCCTCTCTCCAACCTCAGCAAAGCGTGTCATATTCAACAGACGGGAGGCCTGGATGACTTGCTTATTTGTAGAATCCGATGTACCAAATAAGGGTTGGGATCAGTTTGTCGGATGATGGATCTTTATGAACAGGGTTGGTGACTGCCGCCGTACAGTCATCTCTGCAAGCTTCTGAATGTGACCGTCGTCTGTGTTGGTGATTTTACTTTACATCTTTCTCACAATGTTTTTAAATCCAAATATCAGTGGTAGAGAACATTCCTCACTGTCAAACTATCTGGTTTCTGTTTCTTGCTCTGTGGTGGAGGAATTCCCTCACTTTCATCCTTGGCTTTCTGTGCGGTCTGTTTTCCTTATGCATTCTATGGTAAGAAGATCTGCCAGATTTTTGTGTGGTTCCTTTCTTGTCAGCTTTCCTTGACCTCCCTCCCTCTCTTATATGGCTTCTATACTATTTGTGGTACTTTCCTCTGCTGATGGGATTTCCTATGACCTCTGTGTGATATTTCTTATGTTCAAAGACCAGGCTCGGGAATTTTGTAATCATTGTTCAGGTGGGCTGAAGTACATTGTAATTGTCAGTCTTTGAGCCCACAGGATCACTCGTGGATTAAGTGGATTACTTGGGAAACAAGTCAATATTCCTCTGGAATCAGTGGCGGCCCGTGAACTGGCAACAGGGGAGGCTCAAGCAATCCCTTAAAATTAATGTTTGGTCACAATCTGTTTTCAATCATTCATTTAAATTACCACTACAGAAACTCTGAAAAAACTCACCATTATCAGGTGTGGCCAGGTTTCATTTATAACTCATACCTGTCAACTCTCACGCTTTCGGTGACTGTGAGTTTAAGAGGCATATTTACGTTCCTCTTCTGTAGTCAGCAATTGTTCAATCAATGCGTATGGATGAGATTCTCACGCGGAATTGAAGTCTTTGTGCACTGGTGGGGTCGGAAGCACTGGAATTGCATAAAGACGTGTCAAATTATCTAATTTCATTTAAACGATCATGAAATGCATGCATTGCTTCCAACCCCTGAGTAAAGAAAACCGTGAGAAGTCCGGAGTTGTGATCGGTTTGCGTAATAAATGAAAACTGGCCACACCTGATAATAGTGAGAGTTTTCTGAGTTTTTGTAATGGTAATTTAAATGAATGACTGAAAACAGGTCATGACCAATCATTAATAATGGGATTGTTCGAGCCTCCCCTGCTGCCAGTTCACGAGCCGCCACTGTCTGGAATAATAGGTGACCATAGTTGATCAGGTTCTTGACATTGTGGTTTAAGCAGAAAAATTTGGTAGTTTAGGGAATTTTACTAGAAATAGCTGCAAGATGAAATTATATCTGTTATGTAACGGCTTCATCAGCCCACCTTTAAAGTATTGTGTCCAACTCCATGCACAATGCTGTAAGGACAGAAACGCCAAAGAACTCGTTCATCAGCCCCTAGTGTATGATGGCTCGAATTATTCCTTATGTTGTACTTAGTATGCATGTGCATTTGGATAGCTTTAAACACAATATATATTCATGAGGTCTGTGTTTTAAAGCATTTTTATTCCCCTTCTTTAAGCCCCTGGTTATGGACCAAGACTGCATGACGCTCAGCGCACGAGACCTGAGATTAGAAAAACGCACTTTGTTCAGGTAACTGTCCTCACTGTCATTACTTCCTTTTTTCTCTTTTAGAGTAAATTCAAGTCATTTAATTTCCTCACCACCGCAACACCACCACCATGTTAATTGTGTTAGGAGTACAGTGCAGTACATCAGTGCCGTACATCTCTCTTATCGAAGGATTCTGTTGAATTCGATGGATTTTCTTTACACTCTAATTGATATTTTTTCTTTATTTCATCTGTTCATAAAGGTATGCTGAGTAGGATTGGTCGGTTACGGTTTGTAAACAGAAAACTCAAAATTGGCTATTCCTCCTCGGCACAATGACATCACAAGCACTTTGCTGCTCAGTCCCGCCCCCACACCCTGAGCACTATTATTGGGTGGAGGCTGTACACCCACCAACCAAAGGCTGATGCCTAGAAACGTTTCATACAAAGACGAATAAGAAAATACAGGCGGGGGGCAGGGTCTGTACGGACTCCGCCACACGCATCCAGTGGGTCATATAACTAATGCTTGGGGGGAATTATTTTTGTATGAGTCCTTATATTGTTTTGAGGACTCAGTATACTTTGAAATATGATTTTATACAGGAAAAATTGTGTTTTATTCTTGTAGGTTACTTGAATTTGATCCACCTTTACCAATTCTCAGATAATTCTTGATTGAAATTAAAAGAATATATATAAAATTAAGTCGCAATTAAAAGTGTATATGAAAGCTGGTTATATGGCTTTTCGGGCCACCCTGCCCACCGTCCTGTCACTGATCACTACCAACCATGATTCGGTGCAGTGTTGAATGGGTCTCCTCTCCTCTGTAGATTAGACCTGGTTCCCATTAACCGATCCGTCGGGTTGAAGGCCAAGCCCACCAAGCCGGTCACCGAGGTTCTCCGCCCCGTTGTGGCCAAATACGGCCTGCGCCTGTCTGACCTAGTGGCCACAGTGGTAAGTAGCTCTTTTCTCACGCTGTGAGTGCGCCAGTGATGCAGCACAGGGCACCAGGGGGGTCATAACAGCGTTTGAATCAGGGCTAAGTCAAATATCCATCTCAAACGAACAGACCCTTTGTGCTGTGATTAAAACACCACTATAGATTCATCGCACTGCTGTTTTTTAGCTGGTGCTTTTCTGGGAAGCTACTTGACAAGACTAGATATAGGGACCAGACCCATTTGGAACAATGTTGGGTTAAGGGCTGTCATCGAGGGTCCAACAGCTGCGCTGATCTTATTGCGACCTCACTGGTGCTCTTACAACCAGCATCCCCGGCTAGCAGCTAAGCCGATAGTCTGCGGCCTGCCCCTACTATATGCGAGTATTTTGAATTAATGCTACAGCTAACGTTCCTACTTATGCAATGGTCTGTAAAGTTCTTGAACCATGCCGGTGTCTGAAGGGTTGGAAGTTTCTGAAATAACTTTTTTAAAAATTTTTTTTTAACCCAGCTCTGATTTCAGAAAGTGATGTAACATTTACCTCAGCCACTACCTGTGTGTCACAGCCATTTGATTGAAGCTGCTACATATTTTACAGAGGAGCATGGAGCTCGATGGATTTGGCTGAGAAAGATTGATTTAGCCCTATTTTGTTGAGAGTGGGATCAGCCTGCAGTAGAGCAGTGCTTTGAGCTGGATAGACGTGGCTATGAAAGATTATTTTAGCATTGTTGTGTTTTACGTGGAGGGCGGCCACCCTACATTACCTGCTGTTTTTCGTGATGTCTCACAGAGCGGAGAGAGGGAGCCGCTGGACCTGGGCATCCCCATCTCTAACCTGGACGGGCTGCGGGTGGTGCTGGACACGGCCGATCACGCCCAGGGGAAAGGTGAGGGGGGCGGAGCCCTATCTGACCGTCTGTCTGTCCCCCACAGTCACACCTCCGCAACTCCTAATTTTTTCATCTTGTGTCAGTTCATGCTATTTAATGACTTAACTTCTTGACACTAGTCCCTGAGGAGTCTCTCTGAGGACAGTGTAAGCTCCAGCAGTATCTATCTTTCCATCTCCACTCTACCGCCCTGCAATGGAAGACTGCAGTATCTGTACGCTTGCAGGCTAGAAGTTTGGAAGCAAGGCGGATACAGGTCAAAAGCATTCTTCCCTTAGGACCATAAGCATTCTTCCAAGCTCTGTCAGGGTAGCCTAGACAAAAAAAGAAGAGGAATGTGTTCTTCGAAAGATTGTTTGGCCCCCTCAGTCTCCAGACCTCTCTCCAACTGAGCTTGTGTGGGACGAATTGGATCGATAAATCAGAAAAGCGCGTCCTACGAATCAGCAGTGTCTCATTGATGAACCTAAGAAAGCTTGGAATGCAATTCCTGGCACATACCTTAAAAAACTTGTGGAACGAATGCCTCGTGTATGCCATGCTGTTGTTAAAGCAAGAGGAGGTTACTTTGAAGAAAACAAAGTCTAAGCAAAAAAAAAAAAAAAGGAAATACCTGATAATTTGAGTAAAAATGTATTCTGATAAGTGACACTTTATATAATAATTATGTTTATTTCGTTGCAAAGTACGCCAATGAAATCTTTCTTTGTACAAATTTGACCTTGCTTCCAAACTTTTGGCCTGTAGTGTATATGTTAACCTATTGCAGATACTGCAGTCTTCCATCGTAGGGCAGTATATCCCCGGTATCTGCACTCAGTAAGGATTCCAGCTTGTGTGTTCTGTAGTCAGGAGGCTAGGGTCGGTCATTGAACTTGGGGAGGGGTTGCGTGCATTGAATCTTTGTGCAGGAGCGGGCCTTTTGATGCCCAGGGTAGCGCAATAGCATCGACAGTGATTGCGGTTTCATCAAGCCAGGACTCAGTAGCTGCTCTGAACTCCAAAGCAGCAAGGGCATAACCTGGTCTTTGGCGCCTTTGGGTTTTCTATTGTTGTTTTGTGGTGCCTTGTGACCCCCCCTCTCCATGGCCACTGGAGAAAATCCCTCAGTGCAGCTGATTCATCTCACCCCATTTCCTGCTGTGTTTTTTCCCTCCGCCACAGACAAGCAGAAACTCACCACATCGAAAAGCCACGCGACCGCTGGGACGTCGAGGAGCCAATCGGCAACCGTAAGCGTTTTTATTTACGGGGGATGGGTTATAGGGTCGGTGGGGTGGGGAGAGAGTGTTGATGGGAAACAGACATTCTGATTGGCTCGCGCTGTCTTTCTGATCTGTCGAATCCTGGGCCTTTCCCCTGCATCCCCAGCATTAACCCCTCCCTTGCCCCTTCCCCGTGGGCGAGGTTTTTCTGCCGCACGGCGCATGGCCTGTCGCTAACCCCCCCCTCTGCCAGTTTGAGCAACACTCCGCCCACTTCCAAGGGCGTGGCTTTGGTCTCCGGAGTTACCACGGTTGTCGCGGTAACAGTTACCGAATGCGTTGGAGCTTTGGTGCACGCTAGCGGTGACGGTAGCGTAGCGGCGCTAGTTTCTGGGCTCTTGATTTTACTGTAATTCACTTCTGTTGGCCTTGGCTCTGAAGAGGCGTGGTCCCCCTTGAACACACCACAACCATGGCCTGACCCCTCAGCATTGTCCACAACCACGACCGTGGCTCCACCTACAACAATGATCTCAGCCTACAATGATCCCACGACCACGGCTCCGCCCACAATGACCCGCCTCTGTCAAGGACCACGACCATGGCCCTGCCTCCAGCTGTGGCCACACCCCGCCGCCCTAATCTGGTGCATTGTCATTGTCCAGGGGGACGAGTACGCGGCAGGGAAGTGCTCCTCGGTCAGACCGCGAGGGGAGAGCGGGATGGCCGCCCGAGACACGCCCAAATTCAAAGAGAGGAGACCGCACAAACACATTAATATAGACGAAGCCGAAGGTAATGCTCCGCCCTCCGCTACCGCTGTACACGCCCCCCTGCGCTTCTCTCTTTCACTAACACCCACCCCCCCTCCCTCCCTCTATCACTCCCTCGCTCCCTCCCTCACCCATCTCTTCCATAAAAACCTGCAGCTGCTTAGACTAATGTTAGACTGTATGCCCTTTTTCATCACTGACAGTCCTCTGGCTGCCCCTGAGCTTATATTCAGGGCTGGGTGACCCTCTTCCTGGAGATGTACAGCCCTGTCGGCTCTCCTTTTATCCTTCATTTGGCTCCCCTGATTGTGCTAATCTGCAGTTTAGCAGCAACTCTTAGCTGTTGAAAGAAGCTTGGTTTGCCAAGGTTGGTGTAAAAGCCAACAGGGGAGGTAGATCTGCAGAAACAGGACCCTGCAAGGAACAAATGTTCCCTCGTAATCGAACATGATGTTTGTTTTTCAATGTTAAGGGTGCAGTTTGTACTGCTAGGAGTCATTTTGCGTTGGTGCGTTGTGTTCCTAACCTCTCGCCTCTGACCCCTGACCCCTTTTTCGCAGAGTTCTTCGAGCTCATATCCAAAGCTCAGAGCAACCGAGCCGACGATCAGCGAGGTCTGCTGAACAAAGACGACCTGGTGCTGCCGGACTTCCTGCGGCTGGCTCCGGAGCCGTCCAGCTCCACGCCGCGGCGGAGCCGAGAGAACGGGGCGGGGGACGGTTTTCACCTCACCGCCGGCCCCCAATCCCTGAGCCTGGACTCCACTCCCTCAAAACCTCCCCCAGTACCCCTCTCCTCCCCACCCGTCTCCCCAATCCCCCGAAATGCGGACCCGCGATGGCCGCGGACGAGCTCAGACTGGAAGGGCGAGAGCGTGCAGATGATGGAGGACGAGACCCTGGGCGATTTGACTCTGGTCGGGGAGGGCGATATAACCAGTCCCAACAGCACCCTTCTGCCCCCCTCCCCACTGCCCGCCCTGCACCAGCTGAGCCTGTTCGAAACCCAGAACCGCTACGCCCCCCTCGCTTCCGACAGCCGCCTCTCTGACCCCCGGGCCGGCTCAGGTACATCAGGAGTGTGACCCCGCCACCTTCTCTGCATGCTGTGTGCAGTGATCTGAGCTGAGGGCCGTCCTGAGCAGCCAATCTGACCCCTGACCCCGCCCACTTCTCTGTTTGCTGTGTGCAGTGATCTGAGCTGAGGGTCGTCCTGAGGTCTTAGTCGGACTGCTGACCCCGCCCCCATCTCCATTTGCTGTGTGCAGTGATCTGAGCTGAGGTCCGTACTGAGCTGTCAGTCTGACCCCTGTCCCTGCCCTCTTTCTGTGTGCCATGTGCAGTGGTCTGAGCTGAGGTCCAGGCACTAGCTGTCAATCTTAGGCCTGACCCCGCCCCCTTTCTCAGTGTGCCATGGTCTGAGCTGTGGTCCAGGCACTGGCTGTCAATCTCACACCTGACCCCGCCCTCTTTCTCCATATGCCAATTCAGTGATCTGAGCTGAGGTCCCGGCAGCAGCTGTCAATCTTATCCATGACCCCACCCCCTGTGTGTGAGGACTCCTCCCACTTATTTACTGACTCTAATGCACTTTATTATCCCACTCAAACCCTACTTTTGTTTTTATTCCTTTGCTCAGTCTTGAACTTTTTTTTAGATGATCAATAACGTCTATTCAGCATTAAAAAGACAGACCTTTACGCGCACGTGTAGCGCTAAGGTTTGCGGCGGCGCCCTACTCCAGACATGCGGACTCATGACCGACCCGTGAGCCCAGGGGTCGTGAAATATCTCCCCAGTGAGGTATGTTGCACCCGAGGCTGTTCATGTGATGCTGGGGAGGGGGTATACTGATTCTCACGCACGGCTCGTGATCTGGCCCCTCCCTCTGTAGGTAAAAGCACCAATGCCTCATCCTCGGAGGCCGCCGGCGACCAATCGCGTTTCCCCTATGGGTGAGCGAGCCAAGTTCCAGGCCAAACCAAACTGCTGCTCAAAGACCCTTCTCCCCCTTTCCATTTTTAAAGCAGGTGTCTCAAGTTATTTTTGTAAATTATGTCTTATTTGGAAAACCATAAGTACAAATATGACAGTTATTTGGAAAAAAAAAGTTCCGATAATGGTACTTGTATAACTATTGTACATTTTTCAAAAAAAAAAAGTTTGTAGTTTTTCTCCTTCCTTCTTTTTCTGGTTCCTCCGTTAAATGCAATTCAACAATGCCTATGCACAGGTCACAATTACACCAATTTACTGTTCATTTTTATATATTTTCTGTAATATATTCCTGCCTAGCAAATAATTTATCCCTGTTATGTTTATTTACTGTGTAGCACTGCTTATTGTAAAGTAATAATTGTGTACATATGGTAGTTATTTTTCAGAACTAATGTCATTGTTGAATTGCGAGGCGTTTGTCTGTTGGTGGCTCTCATCTCCTGTAGATGACTGCTGTAGAATCCTTTGCTGATGAATTCCATGCTTGTGTGTGAATAGATTGAATAAATGTTCCAAGTCAAATCTGCCCTCAGTTCGATTAAAATCTGTAACTGACTTCATGTTGATTTCAACTGTGGCCCTCCTTGAAATATAGTACCTGCTCTGATCGGAAGTCACCTGTTGTGACGATTGGGACAGGCTTACACTGCCTGAGTCGAATAGTCGTTCGACCTTAAGCTGCCAGTCAGACACATTTGCTCATCTTTAAACTGCCTGTTTCAAAATAGTCATTCAACCATTAACTGCCAGTCAAACACAGTCATTCAGTCTTAAACTGCCAAAGTCAAATGCAGTCACTCAACCCTGAACAGCTAATCAAACATATTCGCTCATCCTTAAACTCCGTATTTCAAAACAGTGATTCAACCTTAAGCTGCCGGTTGTACACAGTCACTCAGCCTTAAACTGCCAGTCAAACTATTCTCTCAACCTTAAACTGCCAGACAAACACAGTCGTTCATCCTTAAACATAACAGTCGTTTAGCCTTAGACTGTCGGGGTCTAACACATTCCCCCCCAAGCTGTAGGTCCTTGGAAGCAGAATCAACTCTCACTCTGCTGGTAACATAACCTAACTGCTGTTACTAGCTTGTTTAGTGACATTACTGTGAATGCAAAGTGCTGGTGCAATGTTACCTAGTTCTTCTGTACTGTTACAAGTCTTGCCGCAACATTGCAGCAACACTGCCAGGACATTTCTTTATAATTGGGCACTCCTCCCTTTCCCTGGCTTGTTAAGTTGCAGGCATGTTGCCAATTCGCGCTCTGGACGGTGTGGCATCCTGCAGCGGGCCTTTTGAGTTCTGGCTTTTCCTCTACTGTTGCCTCGCCACTTAGCCTCGAGTGATTTCGTGCCCGTGAGCGTTTGCAGGCTCGTTATTCCGGATGCGGTTCTGTTCTTGTCTGTCCGAACGTATGGATCGCGGCTCGTCAGCGAAGCAGCTCGTGTTGAAAAGCAACATGTGGTGCCGGGGTCGCGCCGGGCGCCCCTGGCCTGGTTGCGGCCGGTAAGCGTTCACCAATGGCCTTCCGATGGCGTTTGTTCTTTATGAAAGGAGACAAGCTTTGCCGCATTAGAGATGCGCGGCGGTCGCCGAGTTGAATGCTTAGTTAGGAGGGCTTTGTGAATCGCGCGACCGTTGGCATCCGGCAAACAAGGGCCGCAAACAAGCGCTCGCTAAAAAGAGCGGATGTGCCCTAATTGGCGTCAAGTTTATTAATTTCCCCTTATTATTCGGGAAGACGAAATCGTCGCGCTTCCCGGCGGGGAGTCGGCGCGCAGAATGCAGCATCCGCTTTCAGAGCCAGCGCAGCGTTTCTGTACAGAATCAGGAACGACGCCTACCATGAACGAAATGATTTGTTGGATACATGCAGCTGTTGAGATGAAGATGTGCTTTTATAAGAGGTGTTCCATATGTGTTCAGAAGGACAAACACTTGCAGAATTAGTCATGCCTTACACACTCAGTAGAATATAACCTATGATTTGAAAGCCTTCTCTTGCTTGGGGGACTGAGGTCAGGGCGACAGGAAACATGACAGGTATCACAAACCGTAAAAAGGGTAAATGAATGTAAAACAGCAAGTAGGGTTGATAACATGGTTTAGGTAAGAAAACGAATGGGAGCTAAGAATTTTTTGCCATAGATTGGAAGTTCAGGGGTCTGAAAGCTGGCCATGTGTTTCTTCACCCAGGCTGATAACCGCACTATTTGAATTGTTCTGGATTATTTTTTTCACAGATGCAGGTAATTGGAACAAAAAACAGTGGATGAGCTACACTTTCTGAATCTTTTTTCCACCTGCGGGCTTCGACAGTATTCGGGGACCAGCAGAAAGAAGTTTATTCACTAATTTGGTTCCAGGTCACACATGGGGAATGTTTTTAAAGTCGAGAGTAATTCTGACTCTTATTTTCTTGTAAGTCATGCAGCCTCTCTGATGCCTGGGCAGGGATGTTGGGAAAAGAAAACCTGATCAAGTGCTTTTTTTGAGGGGTTCTTCAGCTGAATTCTGCTGCATGCGCACTCATGGGAGGAAAAAAACCACTCGCAAAACATCATCTGTGATTCAGTGAACAAGCGCATTCTAGATAAGGGTTCCTCGTTAGGCGAAATGGTTTAGTCTGTTGTCTGTGAGATGTTACATCGTCACTGCTATAATGGGGAGTCCAGTGAATGGGCTAACTAAAAATTGTGTCCCTCCAAAGAGCAGCCCTAGGTCCCCCAACCCTTTCCCTCCCCTCATAGCGTTGCATTAACTGTATGCCCTCTTGCACGTGGACCTGAGCGTCAGTTTTGTTGGCTCTGAGTATTAATATTCCACAAGCACACGTGAAGTCAAAAAGGCAAGAGAAGTTATTTCTAAAACAAACCGGCTCCCCAGCGGCAATCTACCCCCGTCTCTAACCCAAGGCCCGTTCTCTAAGTGCAAGCGCTGTCAGGATGCGTCCTGGTTTCCAACGTCACGGGGCTGAGCGAATGAAAGAATCACTTTACACAAACCCGGAGCCCAGGGGCGAGACGGAAATTAACGGGGTCCTGGCAAACAAGGAGCGTCTACATCAAAGTCTGAGAGCTTAATTCTGCGGGCGGGGTGAAGCCTGCGTTATGTATACAGTTCTTTCAATTGGTAATTGTTGGCAGAGGGAGTCCACAAACGAGAGCCGCTTTCACACTGGACGCGAAATGAGTTTTTCGCACGGCAGATTACATTCAAAGTCAATGCAAATACTCGTTTCGCGTGCATTAGCGTCTTTGCATTGACTTTGAATGCAATCTGTCGTGCGAAAAATTCGTTTCGCGTCCGGTGTGAAAGCACCTGAACAGCATTACACTTCTGAAAACAAAACGAGCACGGCCATGTAACCTGTCCTCCACGTGCTAGCCTTTTCAGAGCAGGCTCGTGGCTTACGGGTAGCCTTGGAAACATTTCACCCACGCAGGGTGACTGCGTAAGGGGGGCGTGTTTGTCTCCCCATCCCCCCGTCCTACTCAGTTGACATTTCGCCCGCTAACAATTCATGACGGGTAGGCCCATTGTTGATTTTGGAATGAAAGGACTTTCTGTCTCCGCTATCTAGACAAATGCTTCCCTTCGAACGACACATTACATTTATTTGACGAATGTGTCACATAGGGCTATGGGTGAAAGATGTGCAAAAAACATGGGCAAAAGAACATCAGTTTTACCTTGTTGATGTTTCTGTCCGCGTCCCAACCGGTTTGTGAAATTTTTAACCCTATGTTGACCGGGCCTTTTGGGGCTTCCAGGGGGGGTTTAAACTCCCCCAGTAACTCGTAAAATACATGGTGTATGACCATCAAATTAGCAGGGGATTATGTACACGTAAAACTAAGTCACTACAACCTTTTTGGTATTACTATGTCCTATTATGACGTCATGTTTTGATTTTGCTGACTGAAACTGTCATAATACTGTAATTACACATAATGTATAACACTTGAATGTCTTCAAAGATTTTTGCTGCCAAAGGCAATAGCAACTATGTTAAAATGACGTCATAGATATGGCAAAATGGCTTGAACTTCTTATAACATGATAGTCAACTATAATCATCTATTTGTTGGTAGAAGCTTTCGTCATAGGAAAATAAAAGGAATCGATGACATTTGAGGGAAAATATACCTGAGTCAAAGATATAGTCTGCCATCTTGGATTTTGGCCCTTTAAATTCAATGACGTCATCAAATTAGCATAAATTAATTCTTCTTAACAAAGCTGACATTAAATTACGTAAGATATTGTAAATATAATGGAATAATTATGTTAAAAATAAAATCTGGAAACTACACTGATGAAACTGAAATATGCTATTTGTCAGACAGACCTGTTAAAAAAACTGTTGCCATGGAAACGGCGAAGATGGTGGACTTGACTTACTGGAATAAAATTGTTCCCAGAGAAGTTTTAGGAAAAATCATTAAGTTTGGTGGTCCTAGCTCCAGCCGTTCAGAAATTATACGACGTAAAAATTGACGCGGGCATTAAAAGCTTTAGATGGGGTTAATCAGGCCACTAAATTCACGAGCCAGGATGAAGTTTTATTTGTATAACTTAATATAGCTTCCGATATATGTAATGGGTTAAATTGCGGGTATGAGCGCGCGCGCGCTTGTGTTTCTCATCCTCTTATTTGGTTTGTTGATCTCATCCCCTGATGGAGCGGCTATTCTAGCTCATGGGCACCTTTGATTATTTTTGTCAAAGAATGTACGCCTTGGACTTCAGTGCCTCATTCAAAGCTATCTCACATTGGGAAGTTCTCAGTAGCGCGAGTCAGGCGATATACTATGACAAATCGGCGCATGCCAAACGAACCCGTTTTGATCGTTTACTGACTGACCTCCATGTCAAACTTCGAGCGCAACCCTGCTGTCAGTAAGGTCCATGGGCATTTTTGACTGTGACCATCACATTTCTAAGCCAAGGGATTCACTGGTTATTGATGCAAAGGCGTCCAAATTATAGGCCAACCTGTCACTCTATGCTTTCATTTTGGCAATACGTTGTTGCACGCGAATTGCATGCGTTTGTAATAGTGTCTTTGTCCAAATATTCTCGGAACTCGCTGTATTTGCCCATATAGTGGACATGGCATGCATCTGATTCATAACCGTGATTCAGAGTCAATATAGCTGCCAATTACTAAACACAAAAAATGAGGAAAAGAATGCATTCAAATATGCACCTCTGAAGTGGCTTGCTCGGTCCCGTGAACACGAAAAGGAAACGGACGTGTTGGTGAATCTAAAGCTTTTTATTTGGTCCAGAAGACAAAGGTATGAGGTCTCCATCAGATTAATGGCGAGGCCACCTTGTGGTTTCTGTTGGTAATGCGCCGTGCTACTGCTCGAAAGCAGCGGATGCGTCCGGTCAGTCATAAAACTGAATCTTGCGCTAAAACTGAAAACAGGTTGATGAGCTGCGTTAATATTTGTGTTTTGATCCAGGAGAAACCTGCGCTTAGTTATTCTCGTCTGTTGTTTTGTTATTTAAGTCTATTTGTTCTTCGCTGATCTTCATAAGTGCACGCTTCTCAGAGGAGTGTGCATGCCTCAGACAAACGCAAGAATCTGTGTGATGACACTATGATTGATGGCGCTCACAAAATCACACCGACACAAAGTCAAAATGTTTTGACTTTAGCTAAATATTTGAACAGCACAGTGAATTACATTGGTGTTGAAGTACATCTCGCACGAACAGGATTTCCCAGCAAATCCAGTTCAAGCCGTATGTTGAACTACCCGAAGTGGACCGCTAATTCTGCGCAGCCTTGATCTTTTACAACTACTGGAACCTGAACGGCCACACGGGGGCAGTAAGTACATTATGATAGTGCAGTGAGGCGCATTTACTGTTACAGCGCACCTGTGGTGATTAAAAAAACAAACTCTAGCCTACCTATTTTAAGTTTGAAGCAAAAAAAAAAAAAAAAAAACATCAGCGCGGTATGGCACCTCCAGCAGGGACGAGCAGGGCATCATCCTTACACTCATGCTGGAGAAATAATGGACACAGCCCTGGAAAAATGTCTAACCCACAATTAGAAAAGCATCATCGCGTGTGATACCCGATTATCGATTGGCCGCATGCGTGAATAGAACTATGCTTTGTCAGAAGAGAATTCAAAGTACGGGGAAGATGCTGCCTGAGTTCCAAAAAGGCCAAACTGATGGTGATTGAAGTGCACAGTCCGTCACACAAAAATAAAAAATAAAAACAAATTAACAAAATAAAAAAAATAGATAAAACGGTAAAATGAAGTAGGTTGAGAAGTTGAGGGCTGTCAAAATTTATAGCAACACTACACTCTCAAAAGAGATGTGTTGAAAATAACACAACGTGTTAATTTTGAACACACCCGTGTGTCTAGTTAAGGACAAGACATTTCGTGTTGTTTTCAACACAATCAGTGTTGATTTTTTTTTTTTACATATACATGTGATAACACATTTTTTGCGTTATTTTTCAACACATTCATTCAAAGAGTGTATGCCTGACAGCATAAAAACAACCGTGGTCGCGAGTCAATGGTCTCCGCCAGGGACAGATGGACGTTTTGTAAAATCCTTGCGAATTGCTTTGGACCAACAGCTTTTAAAAACCACCGCAGAATTGAATCAAATTGCGGGAATCCAGTATTGGTAAAAATCAGTACGTTGTGAGTTTCTCAAAGCCGGTATTTATGGCAGGGCAACCATTCAGAAACCTCTGCATCGAAGACTAATGCAGAAAAACCAAGAACCTGATTTAAAGAACAAAATAATTAATATAGTCCAATGAGTCATCTGTTGTCCTTTCAATGCATTTGGAGAAAGTGAAAGAAGAATTTGTATTTCTCCCACTGTTAAGTACGACGATGGTTCATTGATGGTATGAGTTGCTATTTCACGGAATTTGTTTGGTTCGATGACTGCTGTCGATAGAGGGGTGAAGGGGGGGAAATGTACCATTTTTACAATACCCAGGGCACTTTATGGTTCAAATGCAGTTCCCGTATCCCATAATTTTAACACCACTGCAGAGTCTGCCAAAAACTTCAGAGAATAGTTCCCAGAACACAATGATGATGTGAAATGACTTCCATGGCCTGCACGGTCAACCGAGTTGAACCAAGGGACATTCTGGCGCGCAGATTTCCACCTCCTTCATCTCTAAAAGCCCTGGAGGTTGTCCTTCTTAAAAAAAAATGAGCTCAAATCTTAGGTACTGTTCATGGGTTATATGACTGTATTCCTGGAGGAATTGAAATAGTCGTGAAGGCAAGGGGCGAGCCTACCCGTGCGAGTTGCTGAATGTTCAGCTCATACGCATTTCCATTATTTTCCCCATTCAACATAAATTCCCGGGGGCTTCACATCTTAATTAGCGGATTCACTGCGCTTATAGATCTGCTGTTTTGTTTTTAATGGCATCTGAGTAATTTATTATCCTGATCACTGCTATTACGGTTGCTCGAGGGAACCTGGGCGAGCGCTCATCCCTTAATTACAGTGCTGATTCCGAGATCAATCCCGATTCGCTTTATCATCTTACATAAGCGTGCGGTAAATGTACGACGCGTATGTCTTGGAGAGCGATGTGCTCCCGCCTCTTCTGTCCATAATGCTTTAATTGGGATGGCGGCGGGGTAATTATTTTCTACAAATAGGAAGTAATTATTTTTAATAAAAGTTATTTGCCCAGTGAGGGCATACGTGGTCTTATATGAGGGACTGCAAGGCAACTGAGGTAAAGTGGATTTATTTTATCCAAAATGTATTGGTATGGTGAAGCATTAACGTTTTCCTTCACTGGAAGGAAAAGGCCTGACCCAACCCCTGAAAAACAATCCCATATCATTATCCCTTCTCCACCGAACGTTAATGTTCAATGTAGTCAGGCAGATAACATTCTCCTGGCATTTGTCAAATCCCGACTCGTCCATCTGACCGCCAGACTGAGAAGCGTGATTCTTAACTCCACAGAACATCCGCTGCGCCAGAGTCTAGCGGTGACGTGCTTTACAACACTGCATCCGACGCTATTGTGCTTGGAGATGAACTGCTTGCTTGCAGCTGCTTTGCCATTAAAACTAACTTCACGAAGCTCCCAGAGCGCAGTTTTTGTGCTGATGTTAATGCTAGTGGAAGTTTGGAACTCTGCAGTTATTGAGTCGACAGAGTGATTGCGACTTTCACGCACCATCTTCTCAGCACTCGACGACCCCGCACTGAGACTTCACTTTGCAGCTGAGTTGCTGTTGTTCCTAAATACTTTCACTTCTCGATCGAACCACTTACTGTTAATTGTGGAATATCTAGCAAGGATGAAATTTCACTAACTGACTGACTGCAAAGACGGCATCCTCTGACAGTCCCATGCTTGAATACACTGAGCTCTTCAGAACGAGCCATTCTTTCACAGTTGGTAAATGCAGACTGCATGGCTATGTACTTGATTTTATACACCTGTGGCAATTGGGCTGAATGAAACCCTTGCCTTCAGTGATTAACTGGTGTGTCTCAGTACTTTTGTTCATACAGTGTATATGAAGAGTTTGTTTCCAAAATGCAGTAAGTGACAAAATACAAAAAATTGAGATAATGGGCTCTAAATTTGTAGACCAGGTGTGAGCGCAGCACAGGCGCGGCAAACGGGGGCAGTGCCGTGCCAATGGGGTGTATTTAGGTGTAATTTGCCATTTCATGCTTGGTGCAGCCCAGCGCAAGAACTCCTCTGTCCCGCCTCTGTCCCTCCTGCAAGTGGCAAAGAGGGAGGAGAGAAGGCCCGAGTGGGTTGAACACAGCCGAGTCAAATCTTCACCAGTCAATGGAGCTCCTCTCCTCACCTTTAAAATTGAAATAAAGAAGCCTCTGTCCTATATCTGCATGATGCATGAATGTTGCACTTTACTTTGCTGCTTCAGGCATGTTTTCTGCACCACTTATGTCTATATTAAGCATTACAAATATGAGTTAGCTGGCTAGCTAGGGCATTCACGAATTATTACCATTAGTGAACTTGAATGGAATTATAAAACGAAACTACATCAGATCATTCAGACTTATGAAGTTGGAATGAAATATGACAGTTGCTCATTTATTTCTTCTGCCTGCATCATTGGGAAGAGAAACGATGGATAGCATGTTCCTATTATTACACCCTGTTGCTGCTTAAAATTTTGGTATTAACATGCATGGACAACAATGCAAGATCCGTTTCACATTTATTTTCAATATGTGATCTTAACTCAGTATGACATCATAGCAATCAGGCTGTACTCCTTTCCCCCACTAAAAACGATAAAACCTAATTGACAATAACAGTATTAAGCCGCTTGCACACTGGACGTGAAACAAATTTTTCGCACGATGGATTACATTCAAAGTTAATGCAAAGACATGAATACATGCGTGTGTATGTGCTGATTCAGATAATTACATTATATAGTGGTTGCCGTCATTATTTATTTTTTTATTTATTTTTTTCTATAAATTTGGCATCTCCAATCCCACCTGAATCTGGAATGCCCAATTGGGGAACTATGTACAAAGCTTGCTCGTATGCGACCCCTTGCTGCCAACTCAGGATTGTGAGACAGTTCACGACTCTCCTCCGAAGCACGTGCCTGTCTGCCACTGATTCTTATACACTCATTGGTTGAATCTTCGCAAGTTCAGAACTAGGGCGGCGGATACCTGGACATGAACCAACCCGGAGTCTTCCTGGCGAGCGCCCGTCTAGCCAACAGGAAGCGCTGGAGCAATGAACAAAGCTGTTGTTGTATACCCAAATCTGGCATTCCCTTCCCAATTTGAAACCATGTAGCGCGATAGCCAATTGTGCGCTACTCTGAAAAAGCTGCCGACCCCTGCCGGTGGGTATGCCGGGGCTCGAACTCGCGAGTTGCCGTCATTATTTAAACCAGGTTGGCGCTGGCGAGCTCTCTGCACACTTTCGGCGGAGGCTTAATCCACTAAATTTTTGTCACTGCGTCATGATGAATATGTGACACCTCCCCCTACTATGCCGCCACACCCATCTCGGCGCACGTCCTTCTACCAAATTGCCAAAGTGGCTGCGCACGGTGTCGCACTGCATGAAATCACCACTGCGCGGGCTGCACTGGACGAAATTACCACTGCGTGGGCTACGCCACACTGCTCCACCCTGCACTGCGCCAAGAAATTAGAGCCCATTACTGGAGTGATAGTCCTGTGCTTCTTCCACATGATGCAAAAATCTGGTTTTAGAAATTCTCACTATAAGGTATATTTTTTTATGGTCAAAGTTTGTGTTTTTCTATAAAATGCAATAGGCGCCAACAGAAAAGCCTGATTTACTCAAAATGAGTCAAATAGATATATTGCATTTTGGAAAAAAACTCTTGATATAGTTGACCAGTGATTTCAGACTGTAGGCTATAGTTTAGTGAGGCTAGGGTACCATAAAAATAAAGAAGCATGTAGAATGTCTTAAGCAGGGTGTTATGTGGGAGCTGATGTGTCTGTGGTTTAGGGCTGTGATCCATGGCTGTACATCCCTGTGTGGAGCGTTTGTGCGTCTTTCTCACAGCTGGATCTCTCCCTCCCTCCCCCTCCCTCTCTCACCAAGTCTTTGCCCTTACCTCTGATTCTTTAAGCTCTTGTCAGATTGCTTCCTCTTTCCATCTTTTCACTCTTCCTTCCCCTTCTTATCTCCCTCTTTCTCCCTTGCCAAGCGTCTGATGCTTACCTAATAGTAATGACATCATCATCCTTATGTTCATTGTAATTCCTGTCCATTGACCCCCTCCCCTCACCATGAGTGTGCTCACACGAGCGTACAGCATGCACACACACACACACACACACACACACCACTCACTTGCTCGGCCCCTGTTCTGATTTTACCTTCTAGCCCTCAGTAACGCTGATCCATTTTAAGTGAGGGCAGGTTGTAAACGTCAGATCTGAGTATCGATCCTGACCGAGATGCACTCCTACCTGCACTCTGCATTCCCCGCATGTCTGCATCTGGTCAAGCAATTTGTTAGTTTTTTATCCATTATCGAACTTCGAACTAGCTTAAACCAAGGCTACATACTGGCTCTCTGGCCCGGGGGAGTTCGGTGTGTACGTGCGGTTACGACGTGTGCATTGTAATGATGAGTGTAGACCTCCAGTTTCATCTGGTCCATACACAACTACTTCTGTGCGTCTGAGTATCACAGAAAACATGCCTAATGCAATTCCACAGTTCAGACAGGTCCCCCCATTTTCCCGCGGTGGCCATTTTGCGCTCATGACCTCAGAATTAAGGCCAGGAGTTTCTACTGTGTGTTAGACACAAGCTGGACTTCACAGGAGCTGGTATTGATCCTGCCCGGGATCGATGGAATATTTCAGAGTGACCTAGTGTAGCTCCGGCCAACCAGACGAGGCGATGCGCATAATTCACTTTGGAGATTGCCGTGGCAACGGGATGCGGTTACCATGAGAGCGCCTGGACCACTTGCCATATAATTAGCCATGGTACAGAGTGTTATGTAAAGCAGAGGTCTCCCAAACTCAGTCCTGGGGCCTCACTGTGTGCGCTGTGTTTAGTTCCAACCACAATTTCAGTCGTTGGACTTTAATAAGCATATAATTTGTCATACTTGGGTGCATTTCATGTTTAAAGTGGTTATTCGACCTCTGAAGCCATATTTTGACAGAAATATCTGTACATGCTATGAAGAATCAGACCTTGGAATGTGGCATTTATTTTTCTATATTGCCAGAAATTTCAGGAAACAATATTTTTGCATATCAGATAAGTGCATTAAGCTCCAAATTAGGTTGAGTACAGGTGTTTCGAGTTCTTTCAAACTAATTTGCTTGAACTTAATAACATAAGCATTGCGTAAACAGGTTTGACTCTGACATTTGTTTGTCTTATAAATTATTGATTTTCACGATCATGTGTCCTAGATGTCATTAATATGAACCTATTGTTTGTTTATTTTGATTTGTTCAATTCTTTTTAATGCAGTTGTTTTCAATCTGTCTCACTGTGGGTAAGGAATTTTTCTTCTTCATGGCATGTATGGATATGTGGCTTAAAAAGATAAATAAATGCTGTAAAGAAGTCACATTTCATTATGACAAATTACCTGCTTGTTAAGATCCTATGACCGCGGTTGTGTTTGAAACAAAGGGAAGCATACATGGGGTGCCCCAGGACTGAGTTTAGATAACAGTGGTGTATAGGATTGTGCACCTCAGTCTGAATCAGGGATGTCCTACTATCCCATACGGAAATAACCTTAGCTAATGGCAGTTTTTAATCATGAACTTATGCAGAAGCACGGGTCTTAGTGCCGGGCTACTACAAAAACCTGCACCCACACTGGCCAGTCTTGGGTATGACTGGACATCTTTGGTCCGCTCTACAAAGTAGCTTTTATGTTCTGCATTCAAGGGGAGGCCAGGGGCAACATCTAAAAAATCATATACTGTACATTTCACACTAACATACTATGAACAAGAAGTGTGGAATTTTTAATGCAGTTTCTAGTTTTGATGAGTCACGATAAGCTTGAAATGTGGCGAGCAAAATTCCATTAGTATAAACTGGCAAAGAAATTCAGGTCATTTACGGGGCTTAGCAATGACGTAGAGGAAAAAAATATACTGCGCAAAGCCCCCGTTCTCTTGGCAAGTTGGCTTTCACACCCAGTCATTGTGAAACAAAGCATGTGGTGATTTAACCAATTTGGGTCCGCGTGATTTATGTGTCAAAATGGTTAGTTCCTGTTGCCCTGTTGGCTGTGAAAACTGGGCAGAAATATGTTTTCTTATTCTCTCAAAAGCCATAGTTTTACACATTTTTTGTGGATAAATATTTGAGTTTTTTAATTATCAGTTTACCTGGTTTTGATCATATTGGTTATATCCTGAAAGCTTTCACTTATGAGTATGTCCTTATTTGAAAAGGTGGCCTATTACAACCTTATTTTTTTTTTATATTATTTATTTCTGAACAAGGGTGCTTACTATGACTGCTATGCATTTTGCCATGACTGTAAGCTGGCGCCAATACGGCTATGGCGGAATGCCTCAAGAGGAGAGAGCATGCGGTCTAGTTTTTTTCTCGATGTCATTGGGGCTTGGGCTCGTGGATTTGCAGTGCACGGCCAATAGGTGACAGCGTGAGTGAATGTTAATGGCAGGGCTGTTCTCCCATTGTGCTGTGTCACTGGGGTCGTTCTCTGGCCCCTGCGGTGATGTCATAAATATCAGACCCAGGCTGTGATGTCATTAACAACTGACCTGCTCAGTCTCTGCTCAATGGCTCCTTATTGCATCTGTCTGGGGCGTGTCCCAATACTTCTCAGCACAACCACAATCTTTCCAAAGGTATTAAGGGAAGAGGTAAGCAGAGGACAAGAGAATATACTTTTTGACTAACAGATTGTACCCTGACAGTTCAGAGTCTCCTCGGCAGGTTGGTAGCAACGATGAGCTTATCTTGCAATACCTCCGCCTCACGGTTGTTTAAATTTCAACAGAGAAAATAAAGATCAGGAACACGGCCATCTCAGCATTTTGAGTAAGTTTAGTTGAAATGCAATTTCGCATCCTAACTGAGGCGTTTTATTTGTTATTTTGCCTTAATGGGGAGAACTGGCAGCACCTGGTAATGCTGAGTGTTTCTGGAGTTTACGGATCTGAGCATGTATTCAAAATAGTATTTAAAATAAGCCATGAATTGGTGTAAATGGATGTTTTGTGATTTTTTCGGCCCAGAAGCCCCCACTGGTATCCTCACACAATCAAATTTCACCGAACTAGAGTCATCCTACTCTGCATCAGTATTACAAGCCAGTCAAATGCATGGCGAATAACAGAGCTCCCGATCCCACCTTTACTTACAGGCAAACCTACTGCCCTTGCATTACTCCGACTTCTAGGTTCTGTACTACTCTATATTGCACTCAACAAGGGAATTAACCATTTCGGCGTCGTGGGCAACTATAGTTGCCCAATGATGAAAGATATCAAAGTCAGATGCTGTTGAAAACCTATCATGTGGCAACTTGTTTAAAAGAGCTCCCACAGGGAGGTTTTCAACAGCTCAGGATAACTACATTTTTAATTTCTTGAAAATGTATTCGGGGCTCAAAGGGTTAACATTGTGCTATAGCATATCTTTGGGATTGAATGTACTTCTGATAGGTCCGCTTTGTCAAAAAAAAAAAAAAGAGGATTCATTGGAGGCATACAGGCATGCGTATCGTACATGAATTGGATTTGGTGACATGGCTCTGTTCTGAGAGATCCCTTCCCCTCCGAGCGTGGAACTGAAGGCAGGGAGCTGCAAATGACCCTCTATAGAACAGAGCCAATAGCAACAACGACCTGAAAAGGAAGAGGCAGGTTGTTGTAGAAAGGTGATTTAGCCATACAGAAAATTGGATAAATGAATGATGTACTTAAAAGGGGGAGCTGGGGTGGAGGAGGGTTGCCAAGCGAGTAGAGGAGGCCATCTTGAATAAACATGCATATCACTGGTCAAGCAATCATCAGACAGTGAAATCAGGAGACAGTTATGTGCACTCAGGTGACTCTCTGGCAGGTTGAAGCAGCTACTTTGATAAAAGCTTGACTCCGTGGCCCCTCAGAATTTACGCCGAGGCTTCATTCTGTCCCCCCCCCCCCACCCCTGCCCCCTGGAGGGAGAGAGGAGACATTTTGGCTCGGTTCCGTTCGCGTCCATGTTCCCACTTGTTTCTGGAGCGCAACTCCAAAACCGCTTGCATGATCTTAACGAAACTTTGCATACTTACTACTCAGGTCCTCAAGTGGTGGCTTTTGGTACGTGTCTGTCTCTGTGTTGGGTTAGGCAGGGAAGTGGGGCCGGGGGGGAGACGTACGTTTTTACGAGTAAAAACACATTTTGGTTTATAATACTATTTTGTGTAAAATGTGCAACATGAATAAACATGCCTCAATTGCTTTTTAGTTCGACTCTAACAAACTTCAATTGCACAGACCTGCGCGTAACCACATTTCTGTTTTGCGCTAATTTAATCACTGCGTCCAACTCCATGCTATCAGTGCACCATTACAAGCTGAAGCAACAACATGATTCATTTGAGTTTTTAACCCGACTGCTTCTTTCACAGTTTTTGGATCCCTGTGCTGAATCTCTAATGCTGAACGAGGACGGGTTCCTCAAAATCCAAAACCACAATCTGTAAGCGCCTGATATGTACTCAACACCTACATCGGGCGCATGCCTTTCAACAGTAATGGAGCGGACAAAATTTGAAAATATTACCATATTTTTCTTCATAAATTGATTATATGAGAAATGGAAGAGAAAACGAGCATTGGCAGCTGCCGGGTCTTTTTTATTTTTGATTTAACCAGCCGGTTTATTTGACCTGAAGTCATCTCACGGCACACGGCTGCTGTAGAATTCCATGCGCGGCTGCGAGCAGATTTATCTGTGTCTGGGGCATCACTGTCCTGACACAACTGCAATGCTCAAATTAAGCTCTGACAGCAAAATAACATAATCAGTTCCACCGGCGGTGTATCAGTGTTTAACTCTGTGTGTTTCAAGTTAAATCCTGAGGTGGGCAAAATCAGTCCATCCATCTATTCTGTGTACCGCTTCTCTCTCACTAGGGTCGTGGAGGAGCTGGAGCCCATCCCAGCTGACTATGATCAGAAGGCAGGGACACACACTGGTGTGCATTGCCCAAAAGCATAAAAACCAAGTTAGCAACTTACGTAGTTTGTCCATTCACGGTCAATGTGCCCAACTATGTAAGTTAGCATCTGTGATTTCGGGAAACGCACCCCTGGACAGCTCGCCCATCCATCACTGGACACACACACCATTCTCACACACAAACAGACACACACACACCTACAAGCAATTTAGAGTCTCCAATTAGCCTAGCATGCTTACTTGTCTTTAGGCTGCGAGAGGAAACCAGAGTGCCTGGAGGAAACCCACACAAGCACTGGGAAAACTTGCAAAGTCCACACAGGAAGGCCCCAGACCGGATTTGAACCCACAACCTTCGTGCTGTGACGCGGCAGTGCTACCCACTGGGCCTCTGTGTCACAACATGAATTTAACTATATTAGCTATATCTACATTAGTGCCTCAGTACAAAGACCTGTGGGCCAGACAATAAAGAGCGCCCACAGGCTTGGGTCTGCTGCGAGATCAGATACAGACCAGTTGATTAATTTGTCATTTGCCCAATTGGACCAGTTCCTGAAGTCACCCTTTTAAAAATTACCACAAAATACTACAATAAAAATACTATAGTTTTCCATAGTAACTATGGTATTTTTGCGGAATTACTATAGATATACCATAGATATACTATGGTAACTCTGTAGTTTACTATGGTGATGCTAAAGTAAATCACAAAGGTCAAACTCTACTGTTGTAACCTATAGCAATGACTTTCAATTTGTATAGTACATTTGCAACTAACTATAGCTTACTGTAGTAATGTGTAGTATACTATAGTTTACATCAATTTTACTGTAGAAAACTATAGTTAACTGTAGTAAAGTTTTATAAGGGCAGGGCCGCCCAACCCTCCTCCTGGAAATATGCTGTCCTGCAGTTTCTCTCTCCGGTCTTTACAGGAGACACCTCATTATAAAGCTTTAACTCTGTACTGAGCTGCCAATGAGTGGAGTCAGTCGGACCAAATCAGGATGGTAGATCTCTGGGAAAAGGGCTGTGCAGCCCTGAGCAAAGCCTTGTGTGAGTCTTGTTTGGATATGTTGTCAGCAGCTGTGTGTTCACTTGGACAGTGGTTTTAGAGTATACTCAAATACAAGGGTAGGAAAATTTGGTCCTGTTGGGCTGTGGGGTCTACTGACTTTTTGTTGTCGGTTGGCACTTCACTGATCAGTCAATGTAGTTGATAACACAGTCAGCTTATCTCACGGTGTTTCACGGGTGAACGGCAGGTGTTAATCGGAAAGTGAAAACGTAAACCAGCTGGCAGGGATGGCCTCCCAGGCAGTGTTGTTCCAAAAGGTTTTGAGCTTTGAAATCTGTGTGCCTTTGATGAGGGTCTGATTACAAACATACAAACTGTGTAACAGGCCATATGTCCTTTGACTGATGTGTCCCATCACCAGGATCCAAAAGGAGGCCTAGGGAAAGGGCTCGCACTTCCAGCGGCTCCCACAAGAGGGCGACCTCCTCCAGTCCTCACCTTCTCCCTCCCCCTCCCACACGCCCATACACTAGGGGCGCGTCCCGTCCGCCCAACAGGCAGGTCCTGGACGTGGATCAGGTGCGGCTGGAGGACCGCACTGGCCGGGACAGGGCCGACCTCAGGCCGCGAGGACTGAGCGCTCGGCACAGCAGGACGCGCAGTGGGGTGTACGAAACGTCCGACCTGCCCTCTCTCATCGCCGCGAAGCCCCGAAAACCCGGCGGCCCCAAGAGTCAGTATAAGGCCACCTTCGTCTGAGACGCTTCACAACCGGTACCGATGCCGAACTTGAGGGTCGCCACTGGTGCTGTGAGGTTGCGCTGGTGGAGTCATCGCACGGCACTGTGGGATACATCTGATGATAGGACACATCCTCTGTGCCCCTTCATAAACGTGCTGTCAGGGAAGGCAGTGACCTCACCTTTTATTGCCGTATTTTGTCAACCACGTGCTCTGCCTGATTGACAATCAATCAATTTTTACTTTTTTATCTAACAATTAAGACCTAGTCTATATGTGGTCTGTAATGATTAAGAGCTGATAATGACAAAAAAAAAATTTAATTTATGTATTTGCTTTGATTCCAGACTCCAAGGATGGAAATCTTTATCATTTATTAGAAAAACTCAACTCTCTTGGTAATTCCGTGTTTCGTTTTAATCTTTTGTTTATTGGATTAAGACAGAAGACTGAAAATTAACTCCCTAATTTTTTTTTTGAATGGTATGAAAAAGTACATATTTAAGGGGGATCACATCATCGTAAACATCTTGACAAAGCCCGAACGCGGCACAAGAAAGGTTTTAATATTTGTTGATGGCATTGCATTAGCTTCCTGTATGCAAATATGAGCAAACTTGCTGTCTTGTGAGCATTTCAAGTTCGATGCACTGAGCAATAATGTCGTGGAAACTGAATCGGGCCCGTCATCGTGCCGATTAGTCTTGGTAAATTAGTTAATCAATCCTCTGATTGTTAATCAAGCAAAGTTATAGGGAGTTATCATTTGTTTAACAGTGAAGATTCTGCCTCACCTAACTTGCCTCCGACGGCACGACACTGGCTCCCCTCCAAGTCAAACCGTCTCAACTCTCAAGCATTCAAATATAGGAACTCATATTTTGCCATATTTTGCTCGTATGACAAAATGACTACATGTGCAGGGTACAGCACAGGTGTGCAATGACTTTGACACAACCAAGAAGTACAGCATATATGTAAAAATAATAATTTGAGTCACAAGATAGTGTCAACATTTTTGTGATTTATCAAAAAGTATATGCTTGAGAAAGTAACCTGGGCAGAGTGTGGCTCAGGTGTGTGATGAGCATTACGAATACTAATGTCAATACATCCATTACCTTACTTTCTTATTCCTGGTCAGTATTGGGGTGTTGGGTTGGTGGGCTCTATCTCAGCATTCATTGGTTGTGAGGCAGGAACACACCCTGGATAGTCTGCCAATCCATTTACTCGCACACTCATACCTAAGGACAATTTTGATTCTCTCAGTTAGCCTGAAAAACTTTTGTATACTGCCAGAGAAATCTAGAGCAGGGCTATTCAACCTTATCCAGAAAGGGCCGGTGTGGGTCCAGGCTTTCAGTCCAACCAAGAAGTTACACACCTGACACCACTAATCAACACCAAGAGTCTTTGCTAAAGAGCTTGATTAGTAGTATCAGGTGTGTAAGTGCTTGGCTGGAATGAAACCCTGCACCCACACTGGCCCCTGCCGGATGATGTTGAATAGCCCTGATCTAGAGCAAGTAGAGGAAACCCACTCAAATATGTATAAAACATGCAAACACCACACAGAGAGGCCTCGGGCCGGTTTCTGACCCACACAATTCTAGAGTCAACAGTGCAATCTTTGGCACCACAGCGCTGCCCTGTGAATGTAAAGTTTATTTAAGAAGTTAGCTTCGTAACATCGCAGCCCTCTCCATCTTTTCCCATGACTCTGGTAATTTTATCACTTCGGAACCATTGCTTTGAATGAGAGGTGTAGCACTGCCCTGAACCTCTCAGGCACCTAAAGCAGGACTTGCTTTGTATCTGTAACCCTTCACCAGCCCAATAAACTGTACATATACAGCACCAGTCAACCATCTGCACTTAATGCATATTATAGAATTTTTAGTTCAGTTTGAGAACTTCAAGTTCTGAAATTAACCTCAAATGTCCCAAGTAAAGAAGTACAGTAAATATAAAAAGTAATATTAATTTGGGTCACTGGATTGTGTCAACAATTTTGCGATTCACCAAAGAGGTAATGTTGGGGAGGGTAAACATTTAAATAGATTTGAATATTTTCCAACTAGTGAATTAAAATCGAGGTCGAAGAGAAGCAAAACACGAGTGCAGTACATCTGCCAGAACGTCTGCAGCTGTGTTGCTGTGGGTCTTCTAGCAATATGATCGCCCTGTCGAGAAAATTATATGATTATGGTGTGCAATTGCAACCCCAATTCTGAAAAAAATAAGGCACTGCGTGAAAATGCAAATAAAATTAAAAAGGACTCATTTGAAAAGTCCATTTACTCTCAACTATCCTGAAATCAGTACACCATATGATTTCATGTTCTAACATGTAAATTTAACTGCTTATTGCAAATTTAGACAGAATTTTTTTATAGCATATTTCATTCAGGAACGGTAGTCAGGCTGGTTAAAAGTCTGTTTCTGTCCAATCATTCTTGACTTAGCCCCTCCCACCTAATTGGTGAGCTTTTATAACTAAGGCAGTGTTCATTCATTTCTTTGGCACCGTGCCCTCAACACCGCTCTTACTTGACTTACTAAGAAATTGGTTTCTCCTCTCCCTCCACCTCCTCAGGTGCACAGCCAATTAGTTATTACAAGCCATTTCAAATTGTTTCCCCCCTGGACATCAAATGGGGAAGTTACCAACCAGAGGCAAGAAGAACTGACCAACTTCAGCCAAGCAGTCAATCAGCTTTCAGATATTCTGGGTGGTCACTCCCCCTTGCGATATCAGGAAGGGGTGACTTTGAACTGGGTCATAATCGCTAATTAGCTGTACACCTGGTGGCATAATAGGGGACCTTTAAACGTTTACGAGATTCAAAGAATCTTAGCCTCTGCTGAGGGGGTTTGGTGATCTTTGGGACTGTCTGTGTCATGCTTGCTCAGAATGTTCCGGACTTGAGCAGAGTCACCACCAAACTCAAATGCAGGACGTCCAGCAATAAATGGTTAAATCTGACGGAGGTGTCCTGACTAAACTGTTTTATTATATGACCCTACCTGAAAATATAAAATAAGCGATCTTCACTGTCCCGTGTAGGGAGTCATTGTGTGGATATCAGTTGGTCCATGGAGAACATAACATAAAACTCTAACATAAAGCTCATCACAGGGACGCAGTCCCACAAAATACAGACACTTGAGGTCATTGAATTGTTATATTCACCTCTCGTGCACTTTCACGTGGTGAATATCTCTGTTTACATTGATTGGCGGAGTTTGTCTCGACCAATCAGAAGAAAGCAAACCCTTAAGTTATATAATAATCTAGAACAGGGGTCCTCAATCTTTCCCAGAAAGGGCCGGTGTGGGTGCAGGCTTTCATTGCAACCAAGCATTTACACACTTGATGCTACTAATCAACCCCTGGACTCCTCACTAATAAGCTTGATTAGTAGCATCAGGTGGATAGCTGGTTGGTTGCAATGAAAGCCTGCACCCACACAGGCCCTTTCTGGGAAAGATTGGGGACCCCTGATCTAGAATAAGGCTGGCAAATTATGCAAAGTTATTGAAAAGATTTCTGGTGTTGATGTACCCCAAAATCCCCAGCCTCCCCTCCCCAAAATAAATACCATCAGTTAAAAAAAGAGAAGGAATGGACAGATTTGTAGTTCTTTTTGCGCAATGACAAATGCTTACCTGCAAACTGAGGGTGTGAGTCTCCATTAGAATCTGTGTGGCTACTTTTTGGCATCAGTCACGTTGAGACCATCTCATCAACCCAGGGAGAAGAAATCGATCCCTCCCTACCATATTTCCCACAGAGACTAATGGTCGGTAATAAAGAGAGAAGTGCTGGGAGATGAAGCTTTCAAGATCTTTGTTGCTTTTCAGCCACATCTAGCCTTGAAGTGATGCTCTATAACAGTGGTATACAGCTCCCTATACAAACCCAGAACCCAGAGTGCTTCAATTCAGGCTGAAAATCGGTTATCGCCTCTCTGACATTTTCACTAGCCTTCATTGGTCAGTTGAACATGGCTTTTGGCTTCAGTCTGTATCTCCGGTTTAAAACTCAACCTCAAATCAAGCTGAACAAGAATTGAACCGGAGTGGTCCTAATATCACAGATTTGAATTGCCTTTATAAACTTGCGGCAGCTGGCAAGATGTCCATATAGTTTCTCAGACCTGAAATCCATCGGCTCGCCATAGTTCAGCGTTTCTGACTTTTTGCTTACTGAGAAGCAATGACTGAAACACTTGATGCATTTTCATATTTTTAAGAGGTGTTGTCATGCATTTCACAAATGATTGCGACAAAAAAATCTTCAAGAATCTTTTGCAATTCAAATTTCTACTCTCTCTCTCTCTCTCTCTCTCTCTCTCTGACACACACAAACTCGGCAGGGAGATGTTCATACTCTGCGGGAGGTTTGGTTAAATCAGCTTTCACCGTCTTGGCTGTCTTTTAGTTCTATTCAGCTGTTATTATACACCAGAATTTTCAGTTGCATTGCTTCATAAGCATCTCTGTAATGGGAAGATATCCAGCTGTGCTACTATTAATACTAATCTCTCATCTTCTCGGGGCACCTTGAAATTATCATGTAACATCCCGGTATATGCTCATTCCAATTAGGTTGTTAAACAACCTAATTACAAACTATCGCGTATAATACCATGTAAAGGTTAATTTTTACATTTGCATAATTGAATAATACAATGATTTAACATGCCAGGTTCACAAAAAAATCAGCAATAAGTCTCTCTAGTTATTACTAAGGCCCTGCATATATGTCTTAAATCTATTAAAACAGCATGCTAGATATGAGAGCGTTCTAATGAACTTCTGTTGCGATGAAGCACAGAGAAACTTTGGTGCAGAATGCCGGTATGTCAAGGGACATTATTCCAAACTGTTTGCTTCCACCAGCTACTTTGCAGGGCTAATATCCATAATTTGCAATGATCTCAAGTGTGTCATTTGTTGTACATGAAAGATTAACTGCAGCTCTCAGAGCATTCACTACCCATCTGACTGTCCATCTGCTATTTGGATTTCTTAAAGAAATCTGTCCCCATCTGTCTCTGTGTACATCCAGAAAGTCTTCAGGCACAAAATGGCTGCCTTGAGCCACTTGGGTAAGTGCAGCGCACAAGTTGAGGCAAGTGGTTAATCATCACCATTCCAGACACTATTGGAATTTTGTTCTCAGTCCATCTTCAATAATGCAGGGCCCAACCTAAGCGTGCTTTTTATAATTGCAAAGCAACTCTTCAAAAGGTTGGTATTATTCCTTCTGTTAAGATCCTCTTTGCCAACATGAGTTTGTACTGTAGCAGCTGTTTAAGGCATCTTGCCCAGTGTACAGTACCAGTCAAAAGTTTGGACATACCCACATTTTTCTTACAACATATGTTAAATAAAGAAGTAAGCAGCCTTTGTTTTGCAATGAAAAAGATCTAATTCTTAAATCCATCAAACTAACCATCATTTGTTGTCATATTTGCAGAGCATTCTCACTTCTTTTTTTTTTTTTAACAAGGGCAGTCATATTACTGTAATGAATTTGCAGCTGCATGGCTGTCTAACTTCCCAAAGACGTGCAGCACTTTCATAAACCTTTTTGCCCAATAAATCCCAAAACAGCTTGACTTTAATTCGGCCGTTGGAAAATAGAAGGAGATTATTTGTCTGTTAACTTTGCAAAATATGGCTTCTTTGAGAATTCCAAAATTTGGACACTATTCAAACAAATGAATTATTCTCTATTCACGTCTGACTGTTTACCTTTTACAAGATTTTATTTGAGATTATATCAAGAAATTAAGCTTACCAACCTGCAATGGTTGGCAGCTTTTTCAGAGTAGAGCAGAACTGGCCATTGCGCTACAGGGTTGCAAATTGGGAAGGGACTGCCGGGAAGGGAAATATAATGGTTGCTTTTTTTCGCTGCTCAAGCGCCTCCTGTTGGCCAGCTGGGCGCTTGTCAGGAAGATTCTAAGCCTGTTCATGTTCAGGTATCCTCCGCCCTCGTTCTGAACTTGCAAAGATTCAACCAATGAGTGTATAAGAAGCGATGGCTGAGAGGCGCGTGCTTCGGAGGAGAGCTGTGAACCGTCCCTCTCTCCTGATTTGGCAACAAGGGGTCGCATTAGAGCAGGGGTCCCCAATCTTTCCCAGAAAGGGCCGGTGTGGGTGCAGGCTTTGATTGCAACCAAACAATTACACACCTGATTCTAATAATTAACCCCTGGACTCTTTGCGAATAACCTTGATTAGTAGCATCAAGTGTGTAGCTGCTTGGTTGCAATGAAAGCCTGCACCCACACCGGCCCATTCTGGGAAAGATTGGGGACCCCTGCATTAGAGCAAGACTTGTACATAGGTCCCCCATTCGGCATTCCAGATTCGGGTGCGATTGAATATGCCAAATTTAGAAATGGATAAACAATGAATTAAAAAGCAGTCAAGCTGTTCAAACTTCTCTCAGACCTGAGTGCTGTGGCATTAGCAAAGTGTGTCCAAACTTTTGACTGGTACTGTAGGTCATACAAGCTTCATTTTGTACATGGGTTCTTCAAACCTTTATGATATACAATCAAATATATGTCATTACACTGTTTGGTTGATAATCAAGATGAAACGGCATCCTAGAAGCCTGACATTCAAAGGCTTTGAAAAAAAAATATTCATAAGAGATACATCTTCAGAGAGTTATTGATCGGCATTGAGAAAATACTTCCCAAGGATTTTAATTTGGGCACAATTATATTTCAAATTGGCCTGTCTCTCAAGCTGTTTCCTCTCAATAGAAAAACTCATTGAGAAAACCTCAAATAATATAACACTGCAAGGCAAGGTGACCTACACTGTCTTAACAGCGATTCATAATTGTGTGTGATTCTTTATTGGATTCCTGCTATTCTCACCTCCGAGAGTCAACCAACTGTCATTTCAACAGTGAGTAATGGTCACATTATATTGCTGAATTGTTAAGTGTAGGTCTGCGTTTGCTTTGTGAACAGCTTGATGACATCTTCCGTGTCCTTGCTTTTTTTTTTTTGTAAAGGTTTTGAAAAACACATCATTGAAAATTCAAAAGTTGTCGCAGCATTGGCAGTACAAATGCTTTATTCAGGCTCAAACCATCACAAACCATCCGTGGCCTTGCAGTTAAGAACACACCATTCCAACCTGTCCATTCCTCAGCTGACTTTTAATAGTTTGATCTTCAGTTTAAAAAGTCATTCTTACTGTTAGTCGCCTTTTGACTCCTCTTAACACTCCTTTGTTTTTGAAGCAGAACCTTGACATTATTATTATTTTTTTTTTTGGGCAGAAAATCTATTGGACCTGTTCAGCATTTTTTGAAGGCTCGGGTGCAAATTGAATATTTGACACTCAGTTTCACACTATCTAATGTACAGCATTTGCAGAGAACTTCAAATTAAAAGCCCTCATCTCTGATAAACTGGCAATACCCATTTTATTCAACATTCATTAATCTTTTAGTTCTGCTAACGTGCTGCCTGAATGGACAAAAATTTTCACATTTCAGCTCCAGAACAGGGAGGTAAAGTATTTCTGCCCTCATCATTTTTCTCCAATAGTGTATTGCCTGAATTTACTTGTGAGCATTTGTGCACATTCCAAAGACCTGACCGAAAATTGCTTGAAAATGAAAGAAATTTTTATCAGACATATATTTGTTCTAATATATACAGATAGGTATTAATTGATTGGTAAAATGAATGTAAACAGTCTTAATAAGGTGTTGGTCTCCTGCAACCTGCCAGATCAGCTTCAGCACACCTTGACATGGAGTCTACAAGTATAAAACTTTACTGGACAGATGCAGTGCCTTTCTTCTGCGAGATATACTCTCATTCCGTACTCTGATAATGGTGATGGAGAGCGCTGTCGAATACATTGTTCCGAAATCTCTCATATGAGCTCAGTTGGTTTGAGATCTGGTGACTGTGAAGTCAGTGCCAAAAGCATAGGATTATATTCATGCTCATAAAAGCATTCAGTGACCGCTTGTGCCCTGTGAGGTTGGGCCGTTGTTACCCTGGAATTGACCACTCCCATTGTAGTTGAAGCATTTTGTCTTCTTTTAATGATTGGCACTGCATTTGTCTCTGAATGACGATCCTCACACAAAGCTGTCATTTACCTCCATTTGTGTCCCCGGTGTTCCTACAAAGAAACCCCGCCTCCCATCCATGATCCAGTTGAAAAATGTGGAGCATGACTAGATGAACAGCCATCTTAAATCAAGAGGCATACATCAGCTTTCAATCACAGGGCCTGATCCTTTAACATCCTTAACAAGTCTGGTTGCCGCCGGGGTGGCACATGGCAGGTTTTTATGAGCTTCTCTCCAGGATGGAACTCTGCACAAGCATTTAAAAAAAATTCAGACACACTGACTGCACCAAATGGACGACAAAAGTTAAGTAGCAGCTGTAAATTATCGACTATGAATTAAAGACACCTTTTAGAGCTCAGGATGTAGAGTTGTCTGACCTGAATTACAAGAAATTACGTCTTTCGCACACATAAAACACAAATATCGAAAAGATGAATGCGGTCACCAATAGTTAAAAATAATTACCATTGCAAATCATCGGTCGGTTATTGGCTTCCCAGGTGCTAGATGGTTTTGACATAAGGTAAATGTCTCTGTGATAAGGCCCTGGGCTAATTCGGTGCGGTTTTGAGCCTATCACCATAAATAGTCATCTTTCTTCATTCTTTATTTATCCAGGGTTGGTCTATTCAGAACAGGCTCTGCATTCATGAAGCCCCAGTATAAAATGACAGAAAGAACAGCCTTAAGTTATGTTTGAGAGAACAGGAGTACCATTTGCCTTCAGATGAGTGTGTACAGAATATACATGCATATATGAAAAATTTGCAACGATATGAAGTACACAAGCTTTGTAGTATATTTGGTGCAGCTCTAGTTCTAAAGGCAGGGCTTTAGTCAGGGGAAATGTGTTCCTGTGATGTATATTTTTCAGGGGTGGGAGGATTACCCCAAGGAAACTCACACAAACATGGGTATAACATGCGAAAACCATGCAGAGAGAGATCCTTGCTGGCCAGAATTTGAACCCAAGATCTCCTGCTAGCACTGCGACAGCGCTAACCCCAGTGCCACCACGCTGTCCCCAGCCTATGGCGCCTGGTGTTCCCAGCTGGTCTCCCATCCAAATACTAACCAGGGCTGACCAAGTGTACCATCTGAACTCAAATAAGACTGAGAACTGACTCAGCAGGAAGGCTGATGTCCGGATGCCCAACAACATCCCTCTGAGGCACATTGGCCTCCACAGTTGTTGTTCAAACACGCTACCACTTGGCGACCCTACTGCCCAAGAGTTCCTCAGGATTTGACTGTCTTTTGTCCGCAAACTAAAAGAAGAAAAAGCTTATGACAAGGCAAAAATCCTGTCATGTTGTCCAGTGTTGTTCAAAAGATAGTAAGGAAGATAGCATTATGAGTCCTCTAACTTAATCTTCCTGTTGGCTGGGTTCTAAATTCGGTGAAAATCTGGTTTCCTTTAGCCTGAGGGTCAAAACCAAGGGCCTGGCTTGGAGTATCTGCTTATAAGAACACATATCAATGCCTAAGGCTATCCTAAAAAAATTTTATACTTTCATATCCTTACTTCTTTCGTTTTCTCGATATACAACCTGGGCACTGGCATCAGAAACAAATCATGGTTCCTTTCCCCTCAAACACTTTGAAGGGTTCGACACTGTTTAAAACAGAGAAAAAAAGGGACTTTCAGACTTTTTTAAAATAGAGGGAGACTTTTTTCTCCCTTCTACTAGCAAGAGGTGGAAAATCCAGGTTCAAAAAAGTCCTGCACGGTACTTTGTCCCAACCACTTTAATTTGCTAATCAGCAAAAGTCTTCAGCTGGGTCATCGTTCGTTTCTTAAACAGTAGACTGCTGCTTGGTTAGGCTGAATTTCTCGGCTGCTACGTCATCACAGGTTGTTTCATTGCGAAAGTGCTTTCGAATACAGCCAAGAAATGCAGCCTTCATCTTGCCAATATCAGATGAAATTATCAACTTGTTAACTCTCGGTTTCCTTGTGTGAGGCTCGGCCCTTCCAGTCCTGCTCACACTCCTCACCCTGCACCTCAATTAGTATCACCTGCGGCTCATTGATAATGAGCTGCAGGTAGGGTACTTTAGGTTGGCACAAGCCAGCCTTAAGTGTTCGGCATCTGCCCTCCTTCTGCTGGTCAGTGGGACTTTAACTGCCACCTTTCCAGTCTTATAATTTAGTATTGTATTAGTTTCTCAGTTTATGGAACCTTGTCTCCCTTTTGTTTTGTTTATTATACCTTCTTTATTAAACTTCTCATCACCTACAGCCTTAGCGCATGAGTCTGTCATTTTACTTCCTGGTCCAAGAGCCCGCCGTATAGCCTGTAGCATCCGGCGGGAGCAAACCGTAAACCTTGTTGACAATTCCATTCAATATCTCAACACATTTCGAAGGGCGACTTCACAGTGGAACAGCCTGCAATGATGTCGCACCCTAAAAATGCAGCTGACCTAGGCTGCGGTCTACGCTTTGAGAAACGGTCATTGAGCTGTTGAATGAAATCAATTGGCTTGGATCATGGGTTGATGAAAACAAATGGAGGAATTTAGCTGTTTGTTTTCTGAATTTATTTAATTTTTAATGTTTAATTCTGCTGAGCACAGGTTAATGTAATGATGCAGCAGTCAGCTCATGAAGGACAAAGGGTGAAAATATTCCTTGCAAAAAAGGCAGGTCTAGCTCAACCCAGCTCATCAGAGTAATTTGTCTTTCAATTCAATATATTTCAGAGTAAATAAAAGGAGTTTTTCTAAACTCTAATAAATTATGCAATATTGAATATTTTAATATGAAAAATTGTGCACTGTGTTACTTAGGAACAATAAAAATGTGTAAATTAAAGAAAAATTCAACCAAGTGGTTTGCAACACTTCTTGCTTGTGCTGTCGAAAGATGCAGCCTGATTAATGAAATAAAATGTTTTTCTACCCTAGACAATTATTATAATTCTGATTCTATTGGTGTTATTTCTGCTGTATAATTACATGACATTATTATTATGTGGGCATTCTTTTTACGTTTTTTTTGGTTGACTATCAATGTGGAGATGCCTGCTACCTGAATGGGGGGGGGGGGTATTGGATATGTTGAAAGGAGATGCACTTATCCTCTGAATTTTGACTTGTATTGTGACGTTGTGAAGTGAGATGGGTTGGTCAGATCATAAAACAACATTCAGACCTTTCCAACAGTAATAATCTCAGGTGACCATTCCTTAAAAGCAATATTATTTTGTAACTGCAACTTCTTGTCAATTCACTGATTATGCACAGATACTGTCAGTATACTGATTTTGTGTTCAGTGACCTGGAAGGTTGGAGCAAGTCTACAGGCCATCAGCATTGGTGATGGGGGGGGCGGGGAGCGGGGGGCGGGGGGTCCAAAAATGGTCCGGAAGAGGGGCACACAAATTACAGTTGGATGGGGGCCTCTCATAATGTTCTCTCAGGGGTTGTAGAATTCTGAGTTTTACCCTCCGCCTTATATACATAGTAAGGCCACACTACCAACCACCACATGTGCATTGTGTTTCTGTCCATTATGCATAATTTATCTTTTCTTCTACATTGGCTTATACCAGTTAACCCATTAATGACCACTGTCCCATTTTTGGCATGCGGCAAATTTTAAGCCTTGTAAGCAAAGTGAATTCCTTCTTGTGACTAAGTTGCTGAAGGTTAATCAAGGGATGTAACTCGCATCCAGGAAAAGTGCCCATAAGAGCAGTGACGGGGGCCACCATTTGCATGAATTTCTTGAATCTGTAACAGCACAATGCGACGCTCAAAAAGGTGAGGCCATTTTTTTCTCAGAGACATTCTCATACAACAGAGATTATAGCACTATATGTTTTACTCAGAATGATGATTTTTTAATGCTTTCAGTGATCTGTGTACATTTGTAATGGGACATACAAAATATTTGGGGTCCTCGAAAACAAAATAATTACTTTCACTGGAATCTAAGCATTATACATTCATTAGACACCATATCTGATAACAAAATGTAACTTTTCCACTGAAAAAAAAATTTGGGCATAATCGGGTTAACTTCTCCTGTTGCTTGTCATGAATTTCCCCACCTCCCTGTTATTCTTGATGGTTATCCCTGTTGGATATCCTCTTTTTTGTTATCTGCTAAAGCCGAAAACAACATCTGTTCATTCTGTGCAGTGGGCTTTGCAAGCCAAATTACCACTTAGTAAATACAAGAACGTATGCATGTAATTTTAAACAATAGAACATGTAAAAAAAATCATTCTGAATATTTTGGCAGCATGCTTGTTCACTGCCCATTACTGGAAGATGAACACATATCTTTGTGCAAATGTATAATTCTAGAAGCAATAAAATACTTTTTTTTTTTTTTGCAAAGCAGCTTCATAAAATCTTGAACTCAAACTCTACTGAGTTATTCATGTAAATTAAAGACATTTGTATGACATTTTTTAACCCTGTTTTTTTTAAATGAAGTATATTCAATAGTTTTACTGTTTTTGAGCCACATATACCATGAAACAAGTTCCACCAATCCCCAGAACAGCAAAAGATCTGGCTAACACTTTACAAAAAGCTGTTGTGATCTTGTAATAAAAAAATAGAATTTTTCACGCTTATCAATGTCACACCAAATGTAATTGAGTATGGAAACAACTTCTCGTTTATTACTTTTTTTTTTAAGCAAATTTAACGAATGCATGTATCCATTAGCTAGTAATGGATTTTTATCCACTTGCTTAGTGTAGGATGAATGAGATATTTATTTAACGATCAACACAAGCTGTTTTTGATGGTGCTCTCAAATGAAGTAGTTAAAATGAATTGAAAACGTTCTGGCATTTTAGAAAGAAGTTAAAAACCACATTAGTTCATACCAATTCACATGGACCTGAAGTGTTTCCGAGATGTTTGTTTGTTTACAGCGTACTAGAGAAAATATTCGGCGCTCATGGGATAAAAAAGCATGTAAAAGAATGTAAAGCTGGTGCTCTTGGAAGAGTGGGATGGGAAAGTAAACCAAAAATGTAAGAATTCCAGGCACTCAGGGAATAATTGTATCCAAAAGTAGCAAAAAAAGCGATAAAAAGCCTTTCTAATACCATGGCTAAACAGTTAAAAAAGCCAACGTTTTGACGTACTGTTTAGCCATGGTATAATAAAGGTTTTTTATCCCTTTATTTCTTCTTTTGGATACAATTATTCTCTGAGTTCCTGGAATTCTTACATTTTATGTTTGTTTGTTCTTGCAAAAGTCCTCATCTCACCAATCACCTCAGGTGAACTTACTAGTTTCATTTTCCCGAGGAAAACACAGCCCATGGCGCCTGACATCAAAAATACCCAGTTTGTGATCTCGCCTCACCCACGACCATTCTGTTTTCAAAGCTATTATTACCCCTGATAGGGGACTGTTTTACCACTGGCCCTCATCCAATAATCATGTTAATATGAAGGCCTGTGTAATATTTTGAAATTGCTTCAGAAGTACACGGTGCAGGCCTTAAGTGTTTGTGCTGTGACGTAATTTCTTTTGCCTTTCTGCATAGCATTCACCACACGGGATTTGGAAACAATGAAAATGTGGTTAAAACTAAAACTGTCAGCTTTCATTTGCGGGTATTTAAATTCAAATACCAAGAACCCTGCGGGAGCTGCCGCCTCTTTAATACAGTGTTTAAATACTCTGTAGAAAACACTGTATGTGCATAAGTAGACTGCTTATAGATTTGCAGTAAAACATGGTTGAAGTTGATAAGCAGGGGTGCCCAAACCGCTCCTTGTGATTTCGGCAGATTTGGAGACAGGAATGCACTGAGTGTAAGCGCAGTTTTTGGCAAGCTGCCATGGAAACAAGCACATTGCATTAACTGGCCAAATAGCCATGGGGATAGGAAAGGTCCCAGATCACCAAAGAGAGCACAAAGTGCTGGTCAGAGTAGGCTCCCTTTGTTTTGCTCTGTTCTTAAACAGTGCTGTAAATGCAGCAGAATTCAGCCTATAGAGGTTGTATAGAATCAGATTTATCCTCTCGCTGTTTAAACAAACCTCAGAGCTAAAGGCCCTCTGCAGATTTGGCCGATTGTCTTCAGCAGAATCTGGTGTTAAGTCTCCATAATGACTTTCTATTGTGCACACTGTATTCCCATCTGTGATATTAGATGGGCAAAAATAAAATGCAACAAAAAATTAAATGCATAGACTGTAATACTGTTGCCCATAACCAGGGCAATCACAAGTGAGGTTAAAGGTCGTGATGATTCTATAGAGGCCCTCAGCTTGAAGGCGCCCTCAAAAAAGTTATTAAGCTGGAGGCCCCAGGGCAATACTCCTACAGCGGCCCCAGAATTCCCTGCAATGGCTCTACCAATGATGCTCAACAGAGCCTTATTTCCTCCAAAGAAGGGAGAATCAAACTTGTGTGTCAGTAGTCCTGTCCCTCTCCACCTAAGCTGAATTTGTGGTTTCTGGCACAAAATGGCTGCCATCGTATCACCCAGGTGGGTGCTTCACATTGGTGGTGACGCGAGATTACCCTGTAAGACTGAAAAGCACTTTGAGCATCTATGAAAGGGTGCTAGATAAATGCAATATTCATTCATTCATTCATTCATTCAGTCAAACTAATCATTTGAGCATTAGCCAGGGCAGTGATGGAGGAGGTAAAGGTTGGGCATCAAAGAAAAAATAATTGGCAAAATCAAACTTTCTGGCTCCTTCGTTCCTCAGTTTGAAAGGAACTCAATTAGATGCGGAGAGATAAATCCACAGGTCAGCCATTTATGTGCTATGCATTCCAGAAAAAATACTCCAACAAAGGATGGTCTTTTCTAGTTGAAGTAACCTTTGAGAAACTTTGATTTCTTTCGCTTATTTAACAAATCTGACTCACCTTAATGACAGTGGGCCGTAATCGATCTCCAGGTCAGACACAAGGGAGGAAGGACAGTTGTAGAAGATTAGAAATTGTATTATGACCTGTGTTGCAAATTGCAGTGCAGTTAAGCTAACAGCAGGTTAGTTGTGATTAATAACGTAAACTGCAGCACTTTTACTGACCTTCCTTTCCACGGCCTCCGGAGCGCACATCATCTTTTTATCACATTGTAATTTGATTCAGAAAGTTCATTTATATAACATTAAGGCATTCAGCAAACTCTCTTATCTAGGGCAGCTTCTATAGTACCAAAATGCGTTAATATACCTGGATATTTCCACTAAAGCAATCTAAAATTAAAACAAAAAACAAACAAAAACCTCCAGGCTCCTGCTAGGCCTCAAACCTGCTAACTTTCGGCCGTAAGGTCTGACCATTATCCATCCATTTGTCCATGCCATTGTAGCCTGACGCACCCAGGATACAATGGAGAAGAGGCTGCGACAAATGCTAGCCGGCACTGTACGTTTTTGTACGGGTTTCGACTGATTTTTTTTCCTCCAGATTTGGGCATTTGGAGACAGCTGCATCACCCGTGTATGCCCAAAGCTGCTCTCATGAGTATCAGTGCAAAAGACAAAGCGTTTGTCTCAGGAAATCCCCCCCATCTGAGGAGGATTATAGTATAATTTACAGAACAAGCGCAACTTTCTCTCCGGGCGAAGAGACTCACGGTGGCGCACGGCGCGGTGCTTTGTAGCAGCGGGCATGTGTTACGAGTACCGCAGTTGTGCTTTATTGCTTTATCCTCATTCTCTAGCTGTAATTCTTTTATTCATGTTTGGCGTGAACAATAAATTTAACAAGCACTGCGGCTCTACAGGAATGTGGGTGTAGATGCTGATGCTCAAAATACTTTAGAGTGCACAAATAGGGGGAACTTAGTCGTCATTTTACAATATAAGTGCCATTAAGAAGTTGTGCTCAGCAGTTTCTCATTTTGCAAAGGTTACGAAGGCAGCAAACGGTGAATAAATGATTCACTCCATCAAGTGTAGGACGAGCGATTTTCTCGTTGACCCCACGATTATAAAACTTTTAACATACTCCCGACACTCTCAAATGAATTCACTCAGCATTTATGATGGAACAGAGTTCAAAGGATAGAATTAAATGTAGACGAGAATTCTTTGGGCACAATTTGCACCTATGGCCTTAGACGTTGATATGGATGAATTATTTAAAGAGGTTTCAAGGAGTAAAACTGTGGAAATTCATTCTTCAAAAAAAAAACAAAAAAAAATCAAGAGAACTGCATGCTTAACAAAGAATAAATTCCTCCGCAATTGTTTAAAAAATATGCATTATGATTACTATGATGATGATGATGATTAGTCTATTATTATTATTATTATTATTATTATTATTGTTGTTGTTGTTGATATTGTTGCTACTGCTGCTTGATATTGACAACTGACCATGGGTGCGTTTCCTGAAATCACTACTTACATGATTGGGTCGGACCCATTGACTGTGAATGGACAGACTTTGTAAGTTAGCAACTACGCTGTTAGGAAACGCACCCCATAGCATTTGGCCACACAATGCAGATTCTCGAATGATTGCCAGTAAGGATTTAAGAGAGGGGAAACAACTGTCTTGAAACGGGCCGGCATCTGCGCAAACTTCGTGGCGGGTCCGCGGGGTGTCGAACACAAACATTTAGAGTCAGCGCTGCTGATCAATCAACGCAGCTTGGCTGCGTCCACACGACTCCACAGACGTGCACACGACATCAAGACTCCTTTTCTAAGCCAATGCAAAATAACATGCGGAAAATACAATTTCTCACGACACCCTTACTATACAAGCGGGCCTGACCCACTCTTCCCAACTTCTCGGAAGAGAGCTTCTCTCAACCATCTGATAATCTGCCATGAAGTGTTGGCGTCACTGTGCAGTGTAGTCGGCCGTGAGACTGTGCCCCTGCGCGGAGATCTAATAAAGCTATTTTGAAAGTGACCCCCTCGGTAGGCAACGGGGCTGAGCCCAGAGTAGAGACTGCAGCTGTTTGGAACCATGACTGAAGATGACGGATACTGTTGTCGTGGAGGGACAAGTGAGATTCAGAGATGGAAAAAAGGTCAGTAATAACACTCGAACTGCGTTCCACCCTCCGACGAATTGTAAAATGTTCTTGACACTGTCGCATGGCGGCACCTAAGTTTATGAAAAGTTACATGTTTATTTCATTTCGCCCAACAGTGGAAGAGTAGGTGGGTGGCGCTCCGAAAGCCTTCGCCAGTAGCTGGTATGTCCCTAACACTTCTATATTTGACATGTTGCTGCACTCTGTGTTATACTGGAGAAACGATCAAAGGTCGGCTTCGATTTTTTTAAAAATTTTTTTATTGAGATTAAATGCTTTATGGTCTTTGAAGACCTCGGTTTTCTGACGGTTGTTTGCTGAGGCTATTTTCTGAATGAAACGAAGTACTTGTTGGCATGGTGCGATTGGCACGTCACAGTTATATGATAGAGTGGGTATCATGTCAGGGCACGTGCAGTAGGTTTGCCCGGCACGTGGAGAAACGGCGCATTATTAAATATGTTGCTCAATTAAATATGTTTACATGCGGTGTTGGCATTGGTTGAAAACCGACCGGATTTTCCGACGGCTTCTCAGTGACTCGAATTTCATCTGGCTCATTCAGAACTTTACCCCGTTCATATGTTTGCTCAGTTACATTTAAAGAAACAGCGTAAACAGTCGGATGGAAATGGCTTACACCAATTTACAACTTGGAGTATCACAAAATTGCTCAATAGTGTACAGGCCTAATGATCCATTCGTAATAGTAAGGGGTCCTGATACGAGCAGTTTGATATCGATGCTGGCTGCTCGATCTGAGGACACATCACCTGTTTGTTTTGCTTAATCCATAATACTGCTCACTACAGAGTGAGTGGTAAAAAAAAAAAACTATACACTTTTTAAATGTGCAATTATTATATTCTGTAGCAATGTATACAACATCTTTTTACATGCACATTTTCAGCAGCTCTTTCTGCTGCTTTTGATACCAGTTTGCACCTTGTTAGATTAAACCCATGACTGCTGTGGAACAAATTAAGGAGTTAAGTGAAATTTCACTTGAGCCAAGTGATCAGGCTCTGATACAAAGTAAACAAAACAGAATTCCCTCTGTGAAGTTTCAAGTCAAGATAAAACATTTATGGCACGCTGAAAACTCCGCTGCACATTTGTAAAGTTCGGCGTCGTATGAAATTCAGTGACCAAGAAGGCCCTTTGCCTGGGTGTAAACTGTGGACGCACCATGCTTTGCTGTGCCAGGTCATTACAACCAATGCACACAGGCAAAATTCATATGCCTGTTTTTAAGTTCAAATCACTTTGCAACCCATTATGACATGCATTGTCAATTTCATACCCAGCCCTGGTCAGTTGCTACAAGTCAGATTTCACTTGAGTCCCTTAATTGTCCTTTGTGCAGTCATCCCTGGATACCTGGTGCCAATATCAGCGGAAAGATCTGAGGCAAAACTCATAGATGGTACATTTTTTTCAGACAAGAAGGTTGAGGAATATTGATGTTCTTTTGTCAATTTTTGAAATTAAATAGTCCCATCAAAACTCATAACAATTCAAACTGATAAATGAGCCTTGGTATTGTGCAATGATTTGAGCTGGGTTATGCTGCAATTTGCATTACTTTATTGCTATAATTAAAGGGGAATGATTGTAAGAAAAGTGAACAGTGAAGGATTTCATTACCATATAGTGTGCAATTCAAATCAAAGCAGTGTTATTTGCTAGCTGAAGGGCTTAATTTTTTTGTTTACTCCGGCATGCCAGGCTAAAAATTACTCACTTTGTGGATTGTTTAGTTACCTGGTTATAAGCCAGTGATCTGGAAACGACGAATCGGCAGGGGGCCCATAGGGGGTCGTGAGGGTGTATGACCTGGGTCTTGGAATGATTCTGTCTTTCATTTAAATACTGTACTGTGTGTGTGTGTGTGTTTGTGTTTGACCGGTCTCTAAAAGGTACTAATTTTTAATTTGAGTTTTGATTAAAATTTGCATCCTGATATTAAAGAGGATCCAGTGCTGTAATCCAAGTAATGGTGGATATTGTGAATCATGCTTGCTTCAGCCATTAAATTGGCATTTTTATCAAAAGTGACTCAAATTAGTCTTAGCAGTCGAGCACTGTTCTGTTAAAGGTTTTGCTTAAAGGAAAATTCCGGTGTGAAATTGACTTGGGGTGTATTGAAACATGATAACGAGTACTAACTTTTGTCGTATGCATGCAACATATGGAAACACATGGCTTTTTAGCCGAAGCTCCCCTCAGGCTTACAATGGTAGCGAATTGGGAATAGCGTTGCCATGCATAGAAATCGCTATTTTTTCATCATTAACAAGGCTCAAAGTAGCTCCACACTTCATTGGTAGAATTCTGAGGGCCCTAACATTTAAAACGAGGCACTGAGAACTTTGAAAATGCGTAGGTAGTTTACTAAAAAAGACTGTTTATACAGACAGTACCTTGAGGTAGTTTTCAGTCGCCTCCATCTTGAAAGTCACGATAAGTCGATTGTCAAGCATGAATGAATAGGAAGGATAGGGGAACAGATTGCAAACTATTCGTTCGTGCTCGGCAATCGACTTATCGTAACTTTCAAGATGGAGGCGACTGGAAACTACCTCAAGGTAGTACAAAGTACAAAATACAAAGCCATGTATTTCGAAATGTTGCATGCATACGGAGGTGGGGTATTTGACAAAAGTTAGTACTCGTTATCATGTTTCAATACACCCCAAGTCAATTTCACACCGGAATTCTCCTTTAAGGACACAGCAGACATACTGATCCTTCTATGGGTACACTGGGGCTTGAATCAACAACCTTTGAAGTCTGAGACAAGCTCTTAAGCAACTAGGCAACAGGCCACCTCTAATAGGGGAGACTGGGGTCTATTGAGCCATGGGGACCGATGAGCCAAATCACATATTTGGCATGAATAGATGTCAGAACTGCTTATCCCTTTGTGGCATGTCGACTAATATTTTGGACATAAGTGGGGTTTATTTCCTCTAGGCTCATAGATACCCTGAAAATACAAAATGTACAAAACCCAAAACCAGTGAAGTTGGCACGTTGTGTAAATCGTAAATAAAAACAGAATACAATGATTTGCAAATCCTTTTCAACATATATTCAATTGAATACACTGCAAAGACAAGTTACTTAATGTTCGAACAGGTAAACTTTGTAATTTTTTGCAAATATTAGCTCATTTTGGATTTGATGCCTGCAACATGTTTCAAAAAAGCTGGCACAAGTGGCAAAAAAGACTGAGAGAGTTGAGGAATGCTCATCAAACACTTATTTGGAACATCCCATAGGTGAACGGGCTAATTGGGAACAGGTGGGTGCCATGATTGGGTATAAAAGCAGCTTCCCTGAAATGCTCAGTCATTCACAAACAAGGATGGGGCGAGGGTCACCACTTTGTGAACAAATGCGTGTGCTGCTTGTCGAACAGTTTAAAAACAACATTCCTCAACGAGCTATTGCAAGAAATTTAGGGATTTCATCATCTACAGTCCGTAATATCGTCAAAAGGTTCAGAGAAACTGGAGAAATCACTGCACGTAAGCGACAAGGCCGAAAACCAACATTGAATGCCCATGACCTTCGATCCCTCAGGGAGTACTGCATCAAAAATCAGTGTGTAAAGGACATCACCACATGGGCTCAGGAACACTTCAGAAAACCACTGTGAGTAACTACAGTTCGTCGCTACATCTGCAAGTGCAAGTTAAAACTCTACAATGCAAAGCTAAAGCCATTTATCAACAGCACCCAGAAATGCCGCCGGCTTCGCTGGGCCCAAGCTCATCTAAGATAGACTGATGCAAAGTGGAAAAGTGTTCTGTGGTCTGACGAGTCCACATTTCAAATTGTTTTTGGAAACTGTGGACGTCGTGTCCTCCGGACCAAAGAGCAAAAGAACCATCTGGACTGTTATAGGCGCAAAGATAAAAAGCTAGCATCTGTGATGGTATGGGGGTGTATTAGTGCCCAAGGCATGGCCAACTTACACATATGTGAAGGCACCATTAATGCTGAAAGGTACATACAGGTTTTGGAGCAACATATGTTGCCATCCAAGCAACGTCTTTTTCATAGACGCCCCTGCTTACTTCAGCAAGACAATGCCAAGCCACATTCTGCACGTGTTACAACAGCATGGCTCTGTAGTAAAAGAGTGCGGGTACTAGTCTGGCCTGCCTGTAGTCCACACCTGTCTCCCATTGAAAATGTGTGGTGCATTATGAAGCGTAAAATACGACAACGGAGATCCCGGACTGTTGAACAACTTAAGCTGCACATCAAGCAAGAATGGGAAAGAGTTCCACCTGAAAAGCTTCAAAAATTGGTCTCCTCTGTTCCCAAACGTTTACTGAGTGTCGTTAAAAGGAAAGGCGATGTAACACAGTGGAAAAGGCCCCTGTGCCAACTTTTTTGCAATGTGTTGCTACCTTTAAATTCTAAGTTAATGATTATTTGCAAAAAAAAAAAAGAAGTTTCTCAGTTTGAACTTTAAACATCTTGTCTTTGCGGTGTATTCAATTAAATATAAGTAAAAAAGGATTTGCAAATCATTGTATTCTGTTTTTATCTACGATTTACATAACGTGCCAACTTCACTGGTTTTGGGTTTTGTACATTTTACTGAACTTTTCCAGATAATAAATTCCTCAGTAGGTGCCTCTCTGATTAGTCACATGATTTACCACAAACAATCACAATTGCTACATCCACAAGTTAGAGGCAAGTTGACAAAAGTCAGAAATAGTCTTATATTCAATCAATCAAAGTTTATTTATAGAGCACTTTACAACACTCGAGGTGACCAAAGTGCTTTCCAGTTAAAAATAGGTAATACAATAAGAAATCAAAGCAGGTTAAAAGAAAGCAACAATGGAACAAGTCAGGAAAATAAAATCAGATAAAAACAGATTAAACAAGACAAAATAAAATAACATGTCACCACATTACTGTGCATTAAAAGCCAGTCTGAAAAAATAAGTTTTGAGCCGGGCTTTGAAAAGGCCAAAGTCAGAAATGGTGCGTATGTCGGGGGGGGGGGGGGGTTTGTTCCAGAGTCTGGGTCCAGGAACTGAAAAAGCTCGATCACCCCAGTGCTTATACCTGGCCCTGGGGACATCAAGAAGCAGATGATTAGAAGACCTTAATGCCCTGTTGGGGTTGTGAACAGAGAGAAGCTCAGTCAAATAAATAGGCGCAAGGCCGTTAAGGGCTTTGAAAACAAAAAGTAAAATTTTAAAATTAATCCTAGCGGAAACTGGGAGCCAAGGGAGGGAAGAGAGGACTGGGGTGATGTGCTGGCGCCTTGGAGTGTTCGTCAGGAAATGAGCTGCTGCATTTTGCACCAACTGAAGGCGGCTAAGGGCAGACTGGGAAACACCGACATAGAGAGCATTACAGTAATCTATACGTGAGCTTATAAAAGCATGAATAGTCCTTTCAAGGTCGGCACGATTTAAAAAAGGCTTTACTTTAGATAAAAGACGTAATTGATAAAAACCTGCTCTGACCACATTGTCAATCTGTTTGGCAAATGTAAAACCGCTGTCAAAAATGACCCCGAGGTCCTTTACAAATTGTTCAAATTCTGATCAGACTTTTTTCTGTTGGAGGATGGAAATACATTATATAGCACAAACTGAAAACACATAACCTATGTAATGCATGTCTGTTTGTTGGAATACATCTGAGTCTATGCTCTGTCAAAAATATTGGACATTATGCATGCCGAGTAAATAGCTCAAATAAGCATGTCCAGAATACAGATAGATTATCATGCATATCAATGACCAGGTTTCTTCAACCTCACATTATTTCTGTCACTCTGCATGCAAAATATCCAAAATTCTGGATGGCAGTGTGCATCCCACAAGCATTATGTCCAAAATAATTGACAGGCCAACCACTTACACCCCCCTGCACGCACAAAATATTGCACCAAATCCCAAGTGGTCCATGGCATTTGTATGTACTCTATGCATCAAAGGGTTAAAACAGGCAAAATATGTGATATGGCTCATCGGTCCCCCAGTCTCCTCTACTTGTCCATGTACTATCCGATTGGTAAAGAACACTGATTTTGCAAAAATAGCTTTAATTAATTGTTAATTTGTGGCTAATTTTGCGTTTTATTTTTGCTGTATATGAACTACTGATTTATGCTAAACTAAGTATGAATGATCAACATATCTCTCTCTAGTGAGTGAATATGTGACTCTGTATAGTTCTCTCTGCTTGCCTGGGTCTGTAACTGCTAATTGACTGCTTTGTGTGGCCCTGCAGAGAGATGTATCACGATTTGATGGAAAAAAGACTGAGGTGCATCAGTCATTGCTGCATGACGGTCTTTTGTAAACTTTTCATTTAGTGTTTTCTTTATCGTTAGTCAAATTAATTTTCAATTCTACCTGTATGCCATTTATGCTGATGCATGACCCACCTTTCATTATTTCTGTCATCAAATACTGCTGTTTGAATCTTCCAGCATTAGCTCAAAGAACTGGATATGAGAGAACTGAAGATAACATGACATAAGTATTTGGACAGTGACACTATAAAAAGGCCTGGACTTCCTACACCGTTATAAACTGACTAACTTTAACAGTTAAATTAATTCATTGTTTCCTGGTTATTTTAACTGTAAGTGGAGTCCTGTGCGAATATAACTGTGGTTTACACTTAACATACACAGCACTGTGTTGTTAACTTAGAGCACTCGGCAACCGAGCACATGTATCTCCCCAAGGCCCCCCAGTTGGGCCCAAATGGTCCCAGAGTACCCAAAATCAATAGGTGTCGTGAACTTACCATAATACATGTCCCTGCAAAATTTGAAAAGAATCGGTGCACTTTTGTGGGCTGTAGAGCATTCACAAGAAAATCTCAGTGGATGCGGCGGACGCGTGACGAGGCCAAATCCAAAGTATCCTCGAACTTCGTTCGGGGGATACAATTACAGGTAAAATTATAGCTGCCGCACAGCAGTGGTCGGGGCTGGGCAATTTTAAGCAAAATTAGGCAATTCTGAGCAACAAGCAGTGTGTAGGATGATGAAAAAACTGTGGCATTCTAATGTGCATTTTTCACTAGTTGAGGCTTGAACTCACAATTTCTGGCACAAGAGACTATGGTCTATCTCACTGAGCTAATTGGTAAATGGAAATGTCACATGTAGCTTCACAAATTGACTAAGCCAGTCAGCTGTGTGCAAGACAGCAGCTGTTAGTGTGTAAAGGCAGATTTCAAACGGCTGCCAAAAATTCAGTTATTAGGACAAAAATCCGAAAATACACAAATTGCATCTAGACAGCATGGAGATGTTGATAATTTGTTTTTAACAATGATTTATTGGCTCCATAAGTGAAAAACTGATGTTTAAAAATGCAATTTTGCATTGACTTCAATTGTTTGCAAGAGAGCAAAATTCAAAACGCAGTAAAAAATTAAGTTTTTGAGATAGAATTCTGATACTTTCCAAACATCATCTACCATGACTCCAAAATTTTGTATTTTTTTAAATGAACATTGAAAACGTATCTAGCAAGAATTTGCAAGTATATGTTTACAATACCGTTTACAGTCAAACATTTTGATGCACTGTAGGCTCAATTTTCGATAAATTAAAAATCTGTGTGGATCATTTGTGTAGGGCAGTCTGAAGATGCTCTGTAGCAAGTTTAGTGTCAATTGAACAAAAATTGTTGGAGGAGATAGGTTTAATAAATTTTACAGTTTTTGAAAAAAAAAACAGTGATGGACTTCATAATTTGAAATAGGTTTAAATGTGCTGAAGTTTTTTCAGTATTGGGGCTACATTTTGGTGAAAGTTGCAAATATGGTTGATTTGTTGTGAATTTTCAATTTTTTGAAATTTAGAGGCTTGCTGTAGCCCCACCATTCGGACTATTGGCCTGTTTTTGCAGCTGAGGCAATCTGGCATGGGACTGGACCTTTGTGCAAAGTTTGATGATTTTTCGCACATGAGAAGTAGGATTTCCTCCTCCTCCGAAGAAAGAAGAACATGCATTGTAACAATAGGGTCCTGGCAGCTTATGCTGCCTGGCCCCTAAATAACTGACCAAAAAAGGTGCAAGTTTGGGAACCAAGTGCAGTGTTATAATCTATGGGTGCAAGTGTTTGCAAATTAAAGCTCAACTTCTACTTTGACATCATATTTGCTGTTTTAAATCCAATTTGAAATAAGTCTGATCCAAAAGGGGAAGAGAGTGACCTTGAAAAAGAATACGCGTGGGGTGTACATTATTTCAATTGAGAATGATCTGGGGAAAACTTACTGGTGAACATTGTGAAGGTCTTCAGTTATAGAAGCTGATGTTTTCTGTGGAGACATATTGTGTTTCTGTGTGTCTTCTGCTGGCCATGGGGGCGACGCCGGGCTTAGTCAGTCCTGTGAAGAGATAATTTATGTGTCTGTATGTGTATTCTTTGCGCGTAGGATGTGTGAGTGACAGAATGAGAGCTTGGCCCTGTCTTCTGATTACTGCCTGGCCACACCAGAGCTTGTACTATCAACCTATGCTGTTTCCGTTTCAGGCTGTGGTATCATAAAGAGTGTGTCTCACTTCTGTGTGTTGTACGGAGGGTGTAAACGAAATGACGATTAATATTGCAGTTTTGGAGCCAAGTTGTGCACACGTAAGCCGTAGACAGCGTCCGCTGTGTGTATGAGGAAACAGGGTAGAGATCTGTGTTTTGTGCTTGCTTTCCCTCTGCTGTAGGCCCGTGGACAGTCGCTGATAAGATAAGATACACTTTATTGAGCCCCGTGGGGTTATTTTTCCTCTTTGTTTACCCTATCCTATAGTTAGGGGCAGTGGGCAGCCACAGTGCAGCGCCCGGGGAACTAAGTCCACTAACTCCACTAACTCTAAAGCCAGTTCCTTGGTCAGGGGTACTGGTTGGAGTGTTCCTATGATGCATGTTTTTTGTGGGTGGGGGAAACCGGAGTACCTGGGGGAAACCCACGCAAATACGGGGAGAACATGCAAACTCCACACAGAAAGGCCCCAGGCCAGATTCGAACCCATGACCTTCTTGCTGTGGCAACAGTGCTAAACCCCTATGCCACCGTGCCGTCCGCTGGACTGTATCATTACAGGTGCTGTTCTGTACTGTACATTTTCAAGGTTAGGAGCCAAGATGGCGTCGTGTACCTGCGAGCCTTAGACAGTTACCACGACTTGTGCGAGGAAAAAGGTGTGTTTCCCTGCAGTTTTGGAGCCAAGATGGTGCTGTACACACTTTAACCATAAAGAGTTTCTGTGGCGCATTTGTGGATGAAAGTTTCATGTGGCCCCTGCTTGTTTGCTCCTTGGAGAGGATCAGCTGTAGGCCCTAAAATGCAAGTAAAGTTTCTGTATTTGTAATCCTTTTGCATTGTTGCGGATTAAGAGCTAAGATGGGACCGTCCACATGAGCTATAAACAGTTTCTGTCGTACGAAGGGAAAAAAGGGTAAAAATTTATGTTGCAAAAACCTTTACCATGTCTGTTTTGTGCTTTTGTGTCTGTTGAAGCTAAAAGTTTTTTTTTTTTTTTGCTCTCAAGTAGGAAATATTTGTTTGTTTCACTTTGTGTTTTGTAAATTGATTATCTTTTTGCCCAATATTGAAATGTTTCAAATGATCTCAGCTCATTTACAATTTTTTTTGTCAGATTGAGGTAAAAAATAAATGGCAATAAGATTTTTATTCTTACTCAGGATATAAATCTAAAATACTGCATTTGACCCGATAATTATATTAGTGAAACTACATTGCGTCATTATTATAGAATCATCATCTTCGCGGCATCCGCATCTGACCGAGGTCCATTGTGTTTAAGCAATAACTCAAAAAATAAAAAAACCTTTTCAAATTTTATATGCCTCTAGACCTTATATGGAGGGAGAGTTGGACTGAGTTTGGGCTTTGTATCATTAATAAGAAGACAACATTGTCATCACTATCCCTCGCCATGATCAAGGGCCATTACTCTGTACAAAATTTGGCTTTCAAATCCATTCTCGCACTCAATATAGATCATGAGTTGCTCATTGATCATACACAATTTCATGCATCTATGCATAAGAGTTTCAGAGAAACCTAGTCCCGATTGTGGCCCGGACGGACAGAATCCAATTCCATAATCACCCGGTTCCACTCCGTGGTGAGGGATAATGATATTAAATTAATTAATATCCTGGGACACCTGTTTATTAGAGCTTTCGCTTGGGGGCTTTCGCCGATATACACTTTGCTGGTGGGGGCGGCTGTGTTGGCCTTGTTATTAATGTATTGCAATGGATTTGCAAATCATCGAGAGTGTTATTTGGGAGAGTTGTATGGTGGAACAGACTAGAGTCCTTGATAGAGAGAGTTGCAACAATGTGATGCCATTTTGTTTTGATGGTATGGAACTACTGGACCGAAGGCCATGTGTAATAGAAAAATAGAGGAGGGGAAAATGTTGAAACATGAGAAAATGGAAAAACTGGTCGATGAGCAGGAGTGATGCAACTTATTTTATACTTTCTTCTTTTAAAGCATTCTTTTATATTTTAGGCAGTTTCTCTCTTGATGAAACTAGAATTCCATTAAACACAATTTCCTCTGTCATAATTTACAATTATTCAATTTTTTTAATGGTAATTTTTTTGTCATTTGACAAACAACTTTTAGAATGCCTCCCATTGTATTATATTACCCGTTTGATGTATTTTTACTTGGTTTACTTGAGTGTTTTTTTTCCATCATTACCAAACTTTCCTGATCGTTTTTTATTGCTATTACACTACCAGTCAAAAGTTTTTGCACACCCAGATATTTTCTGTAATTGTTGCAGTTTTTTATGTTTTGTTCTTGTGTAATAGTCTCATTGGTTGTATAACAGAAAGGTAGGAAAACTTGAACCCAGTGTATAAACCATGTGTATAACAAAACAAATTAAGAAGATGTGGATCAGTCATTTTGTTTGTATTTAAGCAGATCAGTAACGCTGGTCTAATCCAGTGCTTCTCAACCCTCTCCTGGAGCCCCACCTGTCCTGCATATGTTCGATCTCCCTGCTCCAGCACGGCTGATTCAAATAATCTACTCATTATCAAGCAGCTTCAGGGGGTTGATAGCGAGCTGATCATTTCAATCTCCTGTGCTGGATTCCTTGAAGATTTTTCTTATAAATGTATGATTTATAATAAACAAGTATTGGGTTCCAGTGATTTCTTTTTTATGTAAGCATACATGTAAGATAAAGACTTGACAAGATCTTGGGGTGTGCAAAAACTTTTGACTGGTATGGTATATGCAGAGTTATCTACAAATATTGCACAAAAAAAAGCAAGACTGTAATGTGGACGGAGCTTATAAGAAAATATTTATCTCATTATCTACTAGTCAAAATAACACAATTTAGATGAATCTGTGTGTTACTTGACCACATTTTTCTGGGACCCTCATGTGGCAAGTCTCTCCATGAAGGGACTCTAGGATTGGCTCGAGCCCGCCCAGCGACCTTGACCAGGAATAAATGGGTTGGATTAGTTGGCGGATGGATGGACGGTTGGGTTATTGGTGTATCCAGTACATTATTGCATGAGTGTTGAATCTCTCTTGGGTTTCCTCAGACTGCCTGCAGCTGCTGGCCTATAAGGACAAGGCGGATAAGACCAGAGGGCATCGGGAGAGAAGCTGCCTGACGCTGGAGCACATCTGCGGCCTGGAGCCCCTGCTGTCTTTCGAGGGCATCCCCTACACCCTGGCCATCCTGTGCCTCTCCCAGCCCGTCCTACTCGGGTTCGAGAGCCGTGAGGCCCTGCTGGCCTGGGACGCCCGCATACGCTACAGCCTCGGTGAAGGTAACTGTCTGTAACGCCTGTTATGTTACACACTAGACCTCACAATGCATTACAGTTAATTAGCTGATATTTTTTCCCAAGGTGTTTAATGTTTGATTAGACTAAGTGGGGTACTTGAATTATGTCACGCGTAACGTGATATCATATTACAATTCTTTAGTTGATGTTTTATCGAACTATTACATTTGATTAGACTAAGCTGCGTGCCATCTTTATGTCACGTGTATGACCTGACACTACATTACAGTTATCTATCTGACGTTTTTTTCCCAGTGTTTTAGGTTGGATTGGCACAAGTGGGGGTGCCATTATTACGCAACGTGTTTGACATGACTTTACGTCACAGTTTTTTAGCTGACATTTTTATCCAAAACATTTCACATTTGAATAGACTAAGCGAGAGTGCCAGCGTTACGTTACTTGTTTGACAATATATCACATTACATTCAAGTAGCTGAAGTTCTTATTCAAAGTGTTTTTTACGTCTGATTAGCGGAACGCCAGTATTACTTTACGCGAGTGACAAAAGTTACAATCTAAAGAATTCTTTTATCCTTGAGTATGATCTCCATAGGGGCAATGTAGGGTTAGCATTCTAAGCCCTGGAGCTGCGCTCATCTTATTGTAGCCGCACTGGAGACTTAAACCTCTGTGCTTCTGGCCTGCTATTTTGGAGGGCATGGATCTCATTTTGTGGCGGCTGCGAGGGAGCAACAGCGCAGTGGCTGGAACCATTAACTGCCTGGAGTCCTAAGCTATCACACTAACCATTAGGCTAAAGGCTGCTGGGATATAAACTCTTGGATCATTTCTCTGTCTCCATTAACCCCCCCCACCACCACCCTGTAACCCGCGCTGCAGAACTCGAATGCCTGCCCTGTGTATGCTTTTACTGTGGGGTCAAAGTTCACCTCTCTCTCTGGAATATGACACTTAATGTACACTGCAAGGTAGAAAAACACACTCCTAGCAGGACCTGTTTATCCCTGTTCCTCCGCAGGGGTGAGGGGTGATTTTATATTTTTCGGGGTAATGCTAGGTTTTATTGTAGGTGTGTTTCATAGGATTCTGTATGTGCTCGTGAACAAGAGTGGGAGTATTGGGGTGTGGGGGCATCTCTTTTTACAGACCCCCTCCCCTGCATTCTGTGCTTTATGTGTGGCCGGCACTGGAGTCTGCTCCTACAGATCTATTCCTCCCAACCTGCTCCTTCCCTCTCTCTCTCTCTCTCTCTCTCCCTCGAGCTTTCTTCCTCTCCCTCTGTCTTAATCTTTCTCTCCCCTCCCTCTCTTTCTAGTTGTTTCTTCATCTCTCTCTCCATTCCTATCCTCCCTTTGCCTCAATCAGTCACTCCATGTGTGTCTCTCTCTCTCCTCACTCTCTCTCTCTCTCTCTCTCTCTTATATCCGTCCTGGCTCTTAGCGGAGTGCGTGTGTCCTCACTTCTCGAGTCTCACGGTGGTATGCTGTGCGGCAGTCAGGGTGGCGCAGTACCCAGCTCGAGTTGTGCAGTGGGGTGAGGGTGGTGGGGTGGGGTGTGGGGGTTGTGTGTGTGTGTGTGTGTGTGTGTGTGTGTGTGTGTGTGTGTGTGGGAGGGGGTCTTTCTGATATCAGTCATACGACCATATCTCAGGCCTTTAGATCAGAAGCCTGCGGCTGTGACCAGCGTAAATCGACTATTTGACTGAGCACAACTGTAGAAAGACCGCCATCTGTCATATTCGCTTCCTCAATTAAAATAATTGTACCAACTGTTGCACTGTTGTTATTGAAAATAATTGATCCTTACATAATCAAAGACGCACCTCCACTGGAGTTAATTTTCATTTTAGTGGCACAAACATCAGCAGTCTTTCCATTTCTGTGGTTACTGCAGCCTAAAAAGCCATAGATTTGATTTGCACTCGCCTGGCGTTTGATGTATTGCCTTCCAGTGGAACAAGCTCAGGGGCACCAGTGGTGGACAGCTGGTGAGATTTTAATATCCCCGCCAGTGTCAACGGTCTCCCAAGTCGCTGTTCTTCACACATGCACGCGCACACACACATGCACACGCACACACACACACACACAACACATGTTAGTGTAACAGCTCAGAGCCTGTGCGCTGCTGGTCAGAATTTTCCCCAATCAGGGTCACAGTGGGGCTGGGATCTATCTCAGCACCTAGTAAGCAAATACAATGTATTTCAGAGGGCGCACGCGCACACACACACACACGCACGCGCGCGCGCGCGCACACACACACGCACACACACCATAGTTGCATAAACACGGGGTGAACACACAAACTCCACACAGGCTGGTTTCAGACCCATGACCGTGACCATCAGCTTCTCACTGTCGCGCTTCTGTGCTACCCACTGCTGCACTCTCTCAGCCACCCCAAAAAACACTTTCCCCATCACGGAGGACTGTGCTTATCTGAAATATTAAAAATTTTATCCCTTATTTAACCAGGGAATTCTTGAAAGTCCTCTGTCACACCGTCAAGTCGAAATAGTTCTCCGTAAGTGCGCGAGGTAATTATACAAATTTATTCTAAATCATTGTAAATCGGCATCTTAGAGCTCGTTTGGGTTTTTCTCATTCATGACTGGAACGATATTCCCTATAAACCAGCTGCATATGAAGTGTGATTTTATGAAATATTTAATGCTCAGCACTTGCTCTCTTTGATTGCGGTAGCCTGGTACTCAGAGGATTGGTGTATAGAGCCCCTATGCTGCCATTATAAGACCTTATGGGCCCTTGAAAGAGGCCCTAATCCACACACTGCTTCAGGGGGGATTGGTCCTCGCTTAGTCTAAAATCCTGTCTCCACTTCTGCACACATGAACATCACCAAAGTATTTTGGCTCCATCACTCCAGTTCTGCGCAGGCTTTTAGGGCCTCCAGTCTCAACACCCTCTGCTCCATCCATACGTACTCCGCCTTCCTTGGTGAAGCTCCAGTGACCGTTATTTCACAGTGTGTTGACAAACTGTACTTCTCAAGATGAAACATTTTTTGGCAAATTCTTTCTTGCATTGAGATTAAGAATCGTATTTTCAAGTAGAATATATTAACTGTTGATTGTTAATATTATTAATATTAAAACACAAATTTCAGTCGCCGAATATCAAAATACTTGTTAAGAAGAACTTTAATTTAGCCAATGCACCACTGAATTTCTTTTGGTCTCTCTCTCTCTCTCTCTCCTCCCTCTGGTCTCAGTTCATCGCTTCAGTGTTGGGGTTCAGCCCGGCACCAAGTTGGAGAGCGGTCCGGCAACCCTGCACCTCTGTAATAACCTCCTAGGCATCGCCCGGGACCTCCCCCCGGTCATCGTGGCCCAATGGAAGCTCTCGGACCTGCGACGCTATGGCGCTGTCCCCAACGGCTTTGTGTTCGAGGGAGGCACACGCTGTGGCTACTGTGAGTTGCCTGTCTTTCATACACTTGCTGTGGGCTGAGTTGCTGTGGGAGGGACATATGGATGTATTGGTCTGTGAATCAACCAATGACGCGTAGTTATTGAACTCTTTGAGAGGGGTCCTTTGGCCTTTGAAGAAGTTGGATTTTTTTCTAAAGTTTTTTCCTGGACCCGCTTGGTCCATCAGCAGATGTCTGTGGTTGAGTGAGCGATTGACAGAGGAAGTAACACCATTGGTCCGTTGGCTGAATGTAATTTTCCTCAATTCCTGTTGCTGTTTGCCCACAAATTTCACAAAGGCTATAATGGGTACAGCCATATACTAGGTTTTGGTTTAGTCTTGTTTCTAGATTCTTAGACACTGTTCTAGGACTCTCATTACTTTCAGTGACAAGTAAAGCCCAATGCCCACTGGCCGCGAAGTGAGGCGTTGAGTCAAACTCTGAACATTTTTAAAAGTCTGCTGGTAGCGTCAGTATCATCAATATTGACGGATGACAACAGGACAGAGAAGCAAGCCATAGGTGTCACTATAAAAATATTCAACAAGACAACGTTTAATTTTGAAAACGCCTACCAATAAAGCTTATTTTAAGTGATGACAAAGTGCGACGTTCAGGGTTAATCTGCGCTATACGTTATATACAGGCATAATTCACTCCTAAATTTAGCCGTCTAGTAAATTAAGATTATGATTCACTTTACTCCCCTCGCGGCGAATTAGCTAGCTAGCTAACTTAACAGAGTCAAGTTCTTACCAGCGTACCTTGAGTTAGATACTGTCTAACTGTAGATCGCTTGATAACTTTAATGCTCGCAAAATAACGAATTTCCTTTCAAAACTGCGACTTGGTTAAAAAGTGGGTATATCGGTTTCGACAACTGCATATGAGGTTGCCGCTAAATGTATGCCACCAGCCAAGGCAAGGCGAAATGGTTAAATAACCTAAAAGACAAATGTGTTTTTATTGTGTTGACGGTTAAAAAATTGAGCAGTGGCGAAAAGTAAAAATCTGATGCGCGTCACAAGCCGCCAGCGGGCATTGCTCCATTGAAATGAATGGAACCAATTTTTTGAGGCGCATGTCACGCCTCCAGTGGGCGTCGGGCTGAATGCTTGTGATATTGACATTGGAATGTGTTCAGTCACATGCTCACTGTAGGCACTTTGATACACATCCAAGTCATGCAGGATGTTCAGTAGATCGATTTGATCTCCGCTTTGGTGTGTTCTGGCTGTGGACTGGATAATTTGTCACTGTTTTTGTAATGGTTTTGGTTTTTGGTCATGTTTATGTACTGGTTCTGAGTTCATGATTTTTGTCTTTTATTTATTCTTTTTGGTTATTGTAATACTCAGGTTTTTAGTTCATTCCATTTCTCAGTTCCATTGCACTTGTCTCTTCTGTCTTGTCATCTAGTTGGTTGAGTCCGTCTTCCCTGTCTGCGTGCCCACTGACTTCGGGTGTTTTAAATGAATTCCGGTGTTTAAAATATTCCTTCGAGTCTCGTTTTCCTCCTTCGCCTTTCTATTCTGATTACTAACATTTGTATTTTGTATCATAGTCTACTTACACAACTAATCCATGTATATAAGAATAATAACTTACTAACGAGCGCTCTAGTTTAATATGTAAAGTTGCTCCGCTGCTAATTTAGAATAATTCCCTCTCCGCGATCGCCCTATTCTATTCTCCGCCTCTTAGCCTGTTTCTGTCCTCTCCTGAGCTTCAGCGAGATCTCTTGTACGTGCTTATCACTCTCCTGCGCTCGTTATCTGTGCACGTAGAACTCCTGGACCGGAGCTGTTTAAATGTCATAGGCTGTTTGTGAGATTCCCGTTCGTGTTTTGTCTTTCGCCAATTTTCGTGGTTAGGGCTTCCCTCATGTGATTATCCCGTTATAATTACTCTGATTCTCTACACCTTATTCCTGTATAGCATGTGACCTTTCCTGAGTGTATATTAGCAGTCTTTTCACTCACAGCTCTTGTCAGAACGTTGATCAATATTTCTATGTGCAGAGCGCCTCGTATGCCATTGAATATTGTTTCTCTCCACTGGTTTGTCCGACTTAGATTCTTGCCATTGCCCTTCTTGTATTGTTTTTGTCTTTCTTGATTTTGACCCATTTTTGTAAAACCACGATTTCTGTATTTGGATGCCCTGTGTATGACCCTACGACTTTTTGCTTATCGTTTTTGTACCTCTGCCCAACTGCCTTACTGGTTCTGACCCCTGCCTGTCTAGTCGACACTGTTTTTGGATTTCGTATTGTGGCTTGGCAATTCCTGTGTTTTTTGGCTTTGACTACGACCCCATTAAAGGCATACGTTTTTTGGATTTCTGTCTCTCGCGAGAGGTTCCTGAATTGTACCTCACAGTTTTAGTTTTTCCTGATAATTAATGAACCACTGCCTCTTCTAATGTATTAACTTCCAAAGCGCTTGCCTGTTGCCAATTCTGCTTCTACTGAGGAAACATTGTACGCGTGGGGTTTAGTTTAATTAGTCTGGTGGGCATTTTTCCCTTTTTTTTTGGTTTGGTTTCCTTCACACACTAGTGTTTAAAGCCAGATCTGCTTGTTTTTTTCCCCCCTGCAGTCTCTGTTGCACATTTTGGAGGATTTCAGTTATATTCGGTAATATATCCTACTAACTCAGTTTTCCTGCCTCATGATACAGACCCTGTGTATTTGAATAGGACGCAAGGGCCCATTGCTGTAAATCTTGTACAGCATATTGTGTTTGTTTAATGTTTCTTTTAAGTTACTATAAAAATGATTTTTGCGGTGTTTAACTTAGATGCTGCACTTCCTTAGTTTCTGAAAGGAGAATATTTATCCAATGCTTCCCGCCAGCTGGCGAGAGGTGCAGAAAACGATAATTAAATGACTTTTTGGCTACTGTAAACCTGCTGCATGTGTACTTGTCTATTTTGTGTTTGCTTGGTGAGGGAGAAGAAAATTTGCTTCGCTGGAGCAACTTGGTTCCCCAACCTGTCTTTTACTATTGTTATTTTTTTTCTCTAAGGATGGAGTACATGGACAAAATATCGAAATTAATTATGAATTTGCAGACGGTGACTTTTTGGTGCAGATTACGTCCATCCTTTCTTTCTTGCTTCCTTCCATCTGGATGACAAAAGAGATTTTAAAATGATACGATCTGAACTTTATTTTTCACCCAGAGGGATGAGCGATGATCTAGCATTCCTTGTAGTGCGGCTTGGTGGCACACTGGATAGTGTCATGGCTTTGTAGCAGGAAAGTCGTGGGTTTGAATTCAGCCTGGGACCTTTCTGTGCAGAGTTTGAATTTTCTCCTCCTGTTCCTATGAGTTTTCTCCATGTACTCGGGTTTCCTTTCACTGTACAAGGGCATTCACACGTGCTAATTGGTGATGGATTGGCGAGCTGTCCAGGGTGTGTCCCAGCCTTTTGCCTATCGTCAGCTGGGATAGGTTCTAGCCACCTGTGACCCTGATGAGGAACAGGTTGGATAGTGTTTCCTGCTGAAATGTGGTATTCTATCACAGATCAGTACGCTAGGATTATGTGAAGCCTCTGTGTATAGTACACACATCATGGAAAAAAATGACCATTAGCAATGAATACCCTCACAAACACTGTCTCCAATTCAATAGGGGTGATTATAAGGGACGTATGACGATGAGCTGAAATATTATGACCAATCACAGATGAAGCTATAAACATTGATTATCTTTGTAAAGAAAGCAGTCTGTCCTGAGCCTAGTGGCTCATCAGGCCAGGGTTCTGTCAAATTTTGCTCCCTTGTCAAAAAATGCTACCGTAATGCAAAGCAAATCGTAAAGTCTTTGTTTTCGCCTTGATATTGCTATATGAATCAGTTAACAGTAGTAACTTTGTTATTATGCTTATTATAACGTAAGCAGATTTTATAGCGAATAGGGTAGGTTTGTTCAAAGATATATGCCCAATACGCCATAATAAACTAATTTCTACATTTTCAGGAAAACCCAGCGTCTACATGCAAATAAATATATGCTTACAGGTCAAAATGTGCACTGAAAATAAATCTATTTTTATGATTTTTGAAGATATGAGCGAGGAAACAGTCCGAGATTTTAGGTTTGCGCAAACGCAGAACCGCGAGGCAGCATATTTTGATAGGTAGCAAAATTTTTCAGAACACCGGCGCTTAACTCCGGTTTCTGTAGCATGAGACGACTTGGAGTCCTGCTACTCCCTTTCAATGGGATACTAGTCCATTGCAGGTTTATCCGCTGCGTTGTAGCAGTGGTTAAAGCAGGATTTATGGTTCTGCGGCGAACTGTCGCTGTTTGTAAGCAGAGCCTCTGCGGCGATGTGAAATCCCACCACAGAGCCTCTGCGTCACCTGCCGTTCACCTGAAAATTTTCTAACTGTACGTCAAAGCGTTGCAGACCGCAAGGGCACTGATTGGTCCATTCTACTCGAGTCTCACGTGATTTCACTACAGGTCCTTCGGAAACCTGACGCCACCTAACGATTTGTCGGTGAAATGCTTTGCGGCACAGCACATTGCTAACAACCTTAACGCAGAACTTCGAAAGGTCCACGATGGCGTAAAGGCGATGGCGTGCCCTTCGCATGGAGTCGAGGCAGAACCATAAATCCAGCTTTAGAGCGCTAGACTTGGAATGGGAAGCTCCTGAGTTCAAGTCCTTGCTTTCGCGGTGTGTTCTTGGGCAAAAATAATCACGGTGCCTCACTCTGCCCAGGTGTGAAATTGGGTACTGGCAAATTTTCAGGGAAACCTAAGAGCTGGGGGGTGACCTGATTATCTTGCAACACTGGCATATTTCAAGCTCTGCAAACTGACTTTAGAAGGCAAGTGAACTAACAGTTCACTATCATAGTTGATTTATTGGATGCGTGAGAAATGGTACCTGAGCTACTGATCGTTATGGCCAGACATCTAGATCAGAGCATCTTTGATGCGGCAAAGCTTTTGGTACGGTCCCTGTCAGCAGTGGTGATTAGCCACTAGCAGTAGTCTGAGGATGGACAAATCACGAACGGTTCATGGATGCACGAAGGTAACAAAGGCTATTTGTCTGGTTAACACTGGCAGAAGGGCTACTGTGGCAAAAGTTGCAGAAAATTTAAATGACAATTCAGGCAGAAATGTGTCTCAACACGCATTGTATCGCACCCTGCTGTGTTAGGGGGGTTTGGTCGCAGACCGGTCTAAGTGCACATTCTAACCCCTCTTTACAGTAGAAAGTGCCAGCAATGGCTGCGCAAGCTTTGGAACTGGACTTTGGAGCAGTGGAAGGAAGCCACCCGGTCTTTTGAGTCTTAATGTCTTTTACATAATGTGCATTGGCTGGGTGTCTGTGCACCATTTGCCTGGGAAGAGATGGCATCAGGATGCACTGTTGGAATAAGACAAGCAGGGGAACGGATTGTGATCTTTGGGAAATATTCTGCTTGGAAACATTGGGTTCGGGAATTCAAGCGGTAATTCAGGTCTGAGAATTCATCAGGTTGATGGAGTGTTTTTGAAGGTACGCAGAGGATGACGAGCGTATTGGGCAGGTGGCCATTAAGTTTTGGGCTGTTGGTACTGTATATATTCTTCAATGCTGAATCGCGTACAGTAACAGACAATCAAGTGGACAAATAATTTTTTTTCCAAAATGGCTTCCCTTCAACTTTTGATGGTGGTTTTATGTGGAGAATGTTTTTTTTTTTCTGCTTGATACCCAGAGGAAACAGCTTTGCATCCCACCAGATGAAATGACAACCACAAATCAGCAAAAGTTGGGATGGCCTGTTAAACTGCATTAAGTTTGAAGTTTAATTTATCTATGGCCTGTATATTGTAAAAACAGTACAACAGCACATTATTTGTTGTTTCACCTCATGAATATAGTTAATTCTCCAAAATAAACACATTTCAATTTTGATTCTTTCAACATATTAAAAAAAAAATCCTCCAACAAACAAATTTTCAGGAATGCAACAGAGCTAGGTCTTTATTGTTGCATTTTGAATTCTGAAATATGCCACATGTTCTCTATTTGGGACAATTTGGGACAGCAGGCAGGCCAGTCCAGCACCCGCAACCTCCGCTTACACAGCCATGCCTTTGTAATGCATGCAGAATGCAGTTTTGCATTGTTATCATTGTCTTGTTGAAATATGCATGGGCATCTGTTGAAACGATGTCATCTTGAAGGCAGCTTTGGTTGCTCCAAAATTTCAGCGTAAAAATCTTCCGCAGAAGTGCAAGTTACCCTTCCTAAGGGACTGACTCTACCCCATGGTGACCGAGCATAGCTTTTGGACTCGTTGCTGGTTACAGAGTGAATCGTCCTTTTATTCTTTGCTCCAGAGCACACAACACCTATTTATCCCAAAACAACTTGAAATTTTGATTTGTCTGAAAAAACAAACATCCACGCTTACATTGTGTAATGGTCCATCATCGATATCTTCAAGCCCAGAGAAGTTGACGGCGCTTCTGCACACTGTTAAGATAAGACTTCCGGTCACACTTTAGATGAAGTGTTGCTCTTAAAGGCTTTATACAGCATGTGTAATGCCCTCATAAATGAGACATAATGTCTTCATAAATCACACTTAAGCAAATGTCATGCTTTATAAAGGGTGAAATAACACATTCTTATTCTTATTCATCATGTGAAGCCAGATGTCACATTTGACAATGTCACTTAGTTAGTGGCTAAATGCTTCAAAGGGTGACATCGTCAGCTCAGTGACATTGTCACTGTCACATATGGCATCACATGCTGAATAAGGACGTGTTATTTCACCCTTTCCAAAGCATGACATTTGCTTACATAAGATTTATGAAGACATTATGTATATTATTTCTTTGAGGAACATTGTTTTAAAGCCTTTGAATGATTTTCTCAAGCAATATCTGGCAAATTGGTGATTAGCCTATCTTTGCTTCTGAAGGACTGGGCCTGTCCTGGACTCTACTTTTGCACCAAAGCATGGTTACAATACCCTATCAAAATCACCTGGTTCAAACCGCATCATCTTTCAAAAAAAAAATTGTTTTAAATCTAATTACGCGCCCTAAGTTGCCCCCTGTTCCAACCTTTCTTGAAATGCTCTGCTGGCCTGAATGGCAGGAATGGATGTGAATTTACAAGTGAAAAGAAGTTGACTGGACTAAGCAATACATATCTTGTCGTCTTACAGTCTGCAATGAAATACATGTCAACGTATATTTATAAATCACTGCTTTCTGTCTTTATGTGTATTTATCTGACTGTTCAACTTTCTCCATGCTGGGGTTGTCATTATTTGTCTGATGAATGACAGTTAAGACCACTTTCTGTCTTACACTGTGGTAATTATAGGGCGACACAATCCTCCAGTTCTATCTTTGTGACTGCGTTTGATTAAGGAGGCACAGGGATCATCAGAAATAACCGAAACGCCTCCCGAGGATTCAGTTTCATAATTCAGAAATGCTCTCTATAAATAAAGCAGACACATGCCACTCATTTGGATGGCAAGAATAGCTTTATATTTATTTTCTAATTCCAAATATGCATTAAAAATGGGCTTTTATGTCTGGGCGGAAAACCTGTAAGCCTCGCATGATATCTCAATCTTTTGAAGAGCACATTTTTAAATTTGTTTTATTCTTGAACTCGATCTTTTTGACGAGTGGATTCTTAAAGACTTTGTCAGCATTCTGTTAACATTCTGTTAACAGGTCAATGTTCTAGACCTCACTTGCTTGAGTACCAGTATTCATCATTATTACATCCTCATTTGAATGTTATGCGAAGAGGATTTTAATCATGTTTGTGATTGAGAGGGTTAATGGCGTGTGTTTGAAATACCCGGCGTGTGTGTGTGTGAGAGAGTGTGAGTGAGTTATGCTTTGTCTGGCATGGCATTCAGCTGCGCTCCTCCGAGGGCTTTGCATGCTGGGTCTCTTTTCCACTATGAGCAGTATCCACTGATCAGGTGTTGATTGAGATGCCATGCTATAGTTATCATCGGCTATGATGACCCAGCGTGAGGTTTGACCGTAACCGGAGCCTGGTTCAGCACTCAGGATGAGAAGTGAAACACTGACTCTTGTGTGTTTGGGGTTGTGTTGCGAATGTGTGAGTAAATCCAAGGGCAGTTTTGTGTAGTGCGTGTGGTTTTGTGTGTAGAGTGATGAATGTGCGTGTTTGAGTAGTGTGTGTTTTTGTGGTGTGTGTGTGTGTGTGTGTGTGTGTGTGTGTGTGTCTGTGTATGTGCTCTCCTGGGCCCTCACCTGTACCTGATTATGTGTGTCTTTACGTGTGTGTGTGTGTGTGTGTGTCTCCTTTGGCCTCTCCTGGTAGGACCTGATATGTGTGTGCGTGTGGATGTGTGTGAGCATGTGTGGAAGTCGGTGTGGGTATGTGTGTGTGTGTGAGCGTGTGTGTCCGTGTGTGCGTGTGTGCGTGTGTGCGCGCGTGTCCGTGTGTTCGTACGTGTGCGTCCAGTGCCAGTCAGCAGGAACGGTCTCAAAATGTCTGACCTCAGACTGTGCGCAGATAGCGTCCTGCTGGGTGATGGATGATGGGTCTCTCAGGGGAGTGACATCACTGAGGCATAGAGCCTCAGCTGGATTACCTGCAGAAGGGCAGCTCCTGCAGAACAGAGCCCTTATCCTGACTGAACCCACGGCCGCTCGCCTCCTCCGGAAAATTCTGCTGACAGTTAATGCTCCGCTGCCCCCCTCCTCCCCCCTCATCCAATCTATGCTCTGCTGCTCAGCTGTGCAGACGAGGGTGGACTGATTTGATTGGACCTTTGGGACCCGCCCTGCTGTCAGACATCAGCTGACCTGTGCACCCCAGGAAATTAAGAGTTGGTTTTACTTAATCAAAAAAATAGCCAAGCTGTCACAGAAGTTTGTCAGATGTCTACCTTTTTCAAATAACCAGCAACACACAATTGAAAACATGCCACATTCCTGCTAAACTTTATAGCAAACACTTCGAAATCGATGCATTTTCACCAGACCCAAACTCGAAAAAATTTCACGGCTTGTTTCAAACCCAGAGATGAACCAAATGAGTTTTCAGTTGTGTGTTGCTGGTTGTTTGAAAAGGCAGAGATCTGACAAATTTTTGCTACAGCTTGGCCGTTTTTTTTTGGTAGGCCTGTTAATGATGTTATGCCAACTGAACTCTGGCAATTGCAACTTCCAAATGACTTGAAATTTATATTAACCCTTAAAGTGCCAGCTAATTTGCCTATTAAAAACTGACAAAATTGTTGACCTTTTGAAGGCTGAAATCTGAAATTTTGCTGTGTTTATTTTGCGCCTTGCATGACCATAGCAGTGATTAGCACTTTAAGGGTTAATTTTGAAGTCACTTCAACACAGTTGCGTGGGATGGGTTGAGATAATATTGTACATTGAGAATTCAATTTCTCAGACAGTTGCACTGTTAAATAAATCCAACATTCTAGTGTATTGTGTTCGGAGCGCGTGCAGATTTTTTGACCCCTGAATTCATCTGTTGACTGTGTTCATTAAAAGCCTTTTCCTTTAACGGGGTTTGAGGGTGCAACGACAGGGTTCCGCAAGGGAGCTCTTTTGAACAAGTGGCCACATGATAGTTTCGAACAGCGCTAGATAATTAAATGTATGTCTTTTAAAAATTTATTTCAGTGCCCTAAGGGTTAAAGAGGTTTACAGCTAGAGGGGGGCGGCAGGGGCCCACCAAAATCCAGAAGGTTTAAAAAAGGTGAGCCTTAAACGATACTCTCTATTGGCCTGAAAACCTATCTGTACCCCTGCCCATGGGTAGAGGTTGTAGTCCTACAGAAATTTTCTCTTATTGATAGATGTGCTTGGTCCGTTCACCCACACATTCAGATAACAGCCAGAGGAAGATGTCCCCTCCTACTGAGTCTGTTTTCTCCGAAGGTTTCCTCCTACATGCTTCTCGTGGAGTTACTTCATGCCAGTGTTGCCTCTGGCACGCTTCAGGCTGGTTTTCAGTCAGGATAAACTGTGAAGCGTACCCTGACAAATTCATATTTAATCCATGCCATGTACGATTAGATACAATGATTGAGTGACTGCAGGGCAGGATTGGCCAGGACCAAAGCTTTAAAATGTCAGGACTCATGCGTATCAGGGAATGCGTATCAGGCCTTACGTTTCTGCATTTAATATTTGTAAGTAATATCATTAATATTTGCCTGTAGTCTTGTCATAGTGTAATTTACTTTGAATTTATTTATTGATTTTTATGTGCCAAATGTATTATTATATCAATATGGCTATGTAAAAATCATTTTAATTCAGTTTCCACATGATTTTTTAAATTCATGAACTGTGCTCTGTATTTAAATGATTGCCAGATGCGCAATATTATTGTGTGACCTACTGTGATTATACTCTGTCCTAATCCGTAGTTCTAGAAATGTCTCCATATGTTGTTTGCAAACTGTAATTGTTTTGGATTTTTACCCAGTATGTTTGTGTTTGAGATACATTTTTGCCCTCAGATTATTATCCCCTCCACAAAGTGGTGAGAGGAATATAGTATTAGGTTCCGTCCTTCTATCCATTATTCCATCCATCCATCAGTTACTCTTTCAATAGAGACAAGTTACCTTGACAACTGTGATAGTTACATGGGTCAAATTTTGTATGCTTAATAAGCTAGTCTTGATGTACGTGGAGTTTGAAACCGGAGTTAGAAGCATATTTATTTACGGAGTCGTGGCTCTTGATCGTCGTGGGGGATAGTGATGACCGTGTCGTCCTTTTGAGACTTTGCTAATCCACTTCATTTAACTTTATGATTTAATTTTGTGTGCTGTGTGTGTTTGTGTATTTCTAAGTGCTTCCGTGCGGGCTTGTGAGTTTGTTTGTGTGCATGCATTTGGTCACTTGTACCCGTGTTTTTAATTTTGTGCGCTTTTGAGTGTGTGTACGAGTGTGCCTGTACCGTATGTATGTCGGGATCGGGTTTGTGTACGTTTCTGCATGCTTGTGTGTGTGCTCGTGCATGCATGTGTGACAGAGTGATGGCTATTATTTAAGTGAGAGAGTGCATGTGCATGTATGTGTGCTTCAGTGCCTGTGGGTGTCTGCGTGTAAGCATGCGTAATTGTAAGTTTCTGCATGCTTGTGTGTGTACAAATTCATTGTTGTGTTACAGAATGACTGCGACTACGTGTACAAGTGTGTATGCCTGCACTTTTGTCTGTGTCACAGTGTGATTGTGTGTGTGTGTGTGTGTGTGTGTGTACACATTACCTATTGGAATCAGCAGCTGAAAGTTGAAGTGCATTTGAGATGTTCTTGTTTTACTAGCCCTGAGTGTGTTTTATTAGGTTGTACCAACACCACACATAGGGAGCTCACTACTGACACTAATATAATTTGATTGCATCGGACGGAGTCCCTGCTCTCCTGTAATATGGAGGTCCATTAAGGCTTTATTTTAATGGTGGCCAATGATAATTGCTTTTAGGATGTCCTCCCCGTTGCACACGCCAGCTAGTGCCAAAGTGCCCTTCGATGTGCCCCAGTGCTGGCGTGAGACCAGCAGCTGTGCTTCACCGACTCCCTGGAGTCTGTCGAGCATTCAGGGTCTTTTTCTAAACTGTTATAGTCCTGCTATAGCCATTTGACATCAAATTGAAATGACAACGGGGCTCAAATATGGGTTCTTTAACATAGCCCTAGGTTTTTTGAACATTTGGTCTAACATCTGAAACATTGGGCACTCCAGCTGAGGTGTTAGTCGTGCCTTGCAAGTCATAATAGTTTGGGATTTTTGCCCGGTGTGTTTGTGTTTGACAGTGTTTGCCCATTTGAGCCCACTGATACACTGGCTCCTCCACAGTTCTGCTCTTACCCCTGCTCCTAGCCTTGTCACACATTATTGCACCAGCAGTTTACTTTAGCAAAAACGGTCATGCAACGGAAAGATAATGTGGAGGAAATCACATTACCTTTGACCCGGAAAAAGCTGACAATGGAAATCAGGAATATGTGTTTTTAACTGAATGCTGATATTAGACTCAGGTCTGATAATTGGAAAACAATGGAGCTGTAGAACACTAATTTACAAACCTTTGTCTTGATCATTTTGGTCTCTCTTTACCATGTCAGGAAAGTCTCAAAAGGATTTTGAGTATTTTGAACCAGCAGAAAAAATGAGGTGGTTTGTGTTTGGCAGCTTTATGAAGCATTTTGTCAGAAGAATATGACTACCCTTCGTACTTGGGATCATACAAAACCCAAAACCAGTGAAGTTGGCTCGTTACGTAAATCGTAGATAAAAACAGAATACAATGATTTGCAAATCCTTTTCAACTTATATTCAATTGAATACACTGCAAAGACAAGATGTTTAATGTTCAAACAGAGAAACTTTTTTTTTTTGCAAATAATCATTAACTTAGAATTTAAAGGCAGCAACACATTGCAAAAAAGTTGGCACAGGGGCCTTTTTACCACTGTTACATCGCCTTTCCTTGTAAGAACAGTTTGGGAACTGAGGAGACCCATTTTTGAAGGTTTTCAGGTACGCTTTCCCATTCTTGCTTGATGTACAGCTTAAGTTGTTCAACAGTCCGGGGTCTCCGTTAACATATTTTACGCTTCATAATGCGCCACACATTTTCAATGGGAGACAGGTCTGGACTACAGGGAGGCCAGTCTAGTACCCGCACTCTTTTACTACGGAGCCATGCTGTTGTAACACGTGCAGAATGTGGCTTGGCATTGTCTTGCTGAAATAAGCAGGGGCGACCATGAAAAAGACGTTGTTTGGGTGGCAACATGTGTTGCTCAAAAACCTGTATGTACCTTTCAGCATTAATGGTGCCTTCACATATGTGCTAGTTGCCCATGCCTTGGGCACTAATACACCCCCATACCATCACAGATGCTGGCTTTTGAACTTTGCGCCCATAACAGTCCAGATGGTTCTTTTCCTCTTTGGTCCGGAGGACACGACGTCCACAGTTTCCAAATAACAATTTGAAATGTGGACTCGTCAGACCACAGAACACTTTTCTACTTTGCATCAGTCCATCTTAGATGAGCTTGGGCCCAGCAAAGCCGGCGGCATTTCTGGGTGCTGTTGATAAATGGCTTTCGCTTTGCATTGTAGAGTTTTAACTTGCACTTGCAGATGTAGCAACGAACTGTAGTTACTGACAGTGGTTTTCTGAAGTGTTCCTGAGCCCGTGTCGTGATGTCCTTTACACACTGTTGTTGGTTTTTGATGCAGTACCGCCTGAGGGATCGAAGGTCACGGGCATTCAATGTTGGTTTTCGGCCTTGTCGCTTATGTGCAGTGATTTCTCCAGATTTTCTGAACCTTTTGATGATATTACGGACTGTAGATGATGATATCCCTACATTTCTTGTAATAGCTCGTTGAGGAATGTTGTTTTTAAACTGTTCGACAATCAGCTCACGCATTTGTTCACTAAGTGGTGACCCTCGCCCCATCCTTGTTTGTGAATGACTGAGCATTTCAGGGAAGCTGCTTTTATCATGGCACCCACCTGTTCCCAATTAGCCCATTCACCTGTGGGATGTTCCAAATAAGTGTTTGATGAACATTCCTCAACTCTCTCAGTCTTTTTTGCCACTTGTGCCAGCTTTTTTGAAACATGTTGCAGGCGTCAAATTCCAAATTAGCTAATATTTGCAAAAAATTACAAAGTTTACCTGTTCGAGCATTAAGTAACTTGTCTTTGCAGTGTATTCAATTGAATATAGGTTGAAAAGGATTTGCAAATCATTGTATTCTGTTTTTATTTACGATTTACACAACGTGCCAACTTCACTGGTTTTGGGTTTTGTAAAAAAATCAGCAATTACAATTTTCCTATGAAAATGAAAAGGTGGAGTAAAACTGTGTCAATGTGGCTGCTGTTGCACACTGTGTGAATATTTTTTTTTAGCTATGCCTTTATGAATCTTCTGCAAAACATTTATTTTGAAATTAAGATTTCGGAGATATGAGCAGATGCTTCAAGTGTAACCTACAAACCCCAATTCCTGTGAAGTTGGGACATTGTGTGAAACATGAATAAAAACAGAATACAATGATTTGCAAATCCTTTTCAACCTGTATTTGATTGAGTACACTACAAAGACAAGATATTTAATGTTCAAACTGATAAATTTCTTCGTTTTTTTTTAAAATATTCACTCTTTTTGAATTTGATCCCTGCAATATGTTTCAAAAAAGCTTGGGCAGGGGCAACAAAAGACTGAGAAAGATGAGGAATGCTCAAAAAACACCTGTTTAGAACATTCCACGGGTTAAATGGAAACAGGTGAGTGTCATGATTAGGTATAAAAGGAATATCCCCAAAAGGCTCAGCCGTTCACGAGCAAGGATCACCACTTTGTCAACAACTGCGTGAGCAAATAGTCCAACAGTTTAAGAACAATGTTTCTTAACGTGCAATTGCAAGGAATTTAGGGACTTCATCATTTACAGTCCATAATATCATCAAAAGATTTAGAGATTCCATTGAAATTCTTCATGTTGGCGGCAAGGCCGAAAACCAACATTGAATGTCCGTGACCATCGTTCCCTCAGGCGGCACCGCATTAAAAACCGACATGATTCTGTGAAGGATGTTGCCATGTGGGCTCAGGATCACTTTGGAAAATCATTGTCAGTTAGCACAGTTAGTCGCTACATCTGAAAGTGCAAGTTAAAACTACCATGCAAACTGAAAGCCGTATATCAGCAACACCCAGAAACGCGGCCACTTCTCTGGGTTTGAGCTCATCTGAGATGGACTGCCGCAAAGTAGAAAAGTGTGCTGTGATCTGATGAGTCCACATTTAAAATTGTTAGAATCATGGATGTTGTGTCCTCCAGGCTAAAGAGGAAAAGGACCATCCAAATTGTTATCAGCGCAAAGGTGTTGTAACAGTGGTAAACATGCCCCTGTCCCAGCTTTTTTGGAATGTGTTGTGGGCCTCAAATTCAAAATGAGTGAATATTAAAAAAAAAAAAAGGTTTATCAGTTTGAAAATGAAATATATTGTCTTTGTATTGTATTCAATCGAATACAGGTCGAAAAAGATTTGCAAATCATTGTATTTCGTTTTTATTCACGTTTCACACAATGTCCCAACGTCAATGGAACTGGGGTTTGTAAAAGCATGGCGGCAAAGCTTGTTTCTCTCGAGACATGCGTCATGAGAGGCCGGTTTCAAAAACAGCTCAATAGCTTGTGGCTAAACTTTCCCTTCCTGTTTGACTGGGCTTTGCACATCTCCCTCCGTATCCTGCTGTAAAGAAAAGCGATATGCCTTGTACGCATGACTGCCTGTGTCTTTGCTTCTGGGCTAGTTTCTCCATTGCACTTTAAGTCTGTTTCACTCATCTTCCCTCATTGATTATTAGCTTAGCCGCGGCCTGTGCGGATACCCGGTCAAGTTCAGAAGGATATGATAGTTCTGGTTTCTATCTCGGCTTTATAGCTCCCAGACTGCTTTAGCTCCTGATTTCCTCTTTCAGACTTCATTTTCAGTGACTGTCCTACCACAAATAATTGTTGTTTTAACCCCACAAAACCTATGAACCCATCTGCAGCTGTCATATACAAACCTGTGGGACCTCAGGCCTATTTTATATTCTTGTGGAGATCCCAAGGTTTCTGAAAATCCCAAAAATGTTGTCCTAATTTACAGGGAAATGCGTGTAAAATGATTTTCAAGATCCAGATGTTTTCCATCTGGTGCAATGCTGTGGCCATAAAAATATGGCGTCCAAGGTTTGAATATTTCACTCATTGGTGTGATGTTGCTTCAGTGAAGTGCTTGACATGCTTTTTTTCCCTCTTTGAACCGACTTAACGGAAAACTTAAGGGAAAAGTCATAGTTCAAAGATTTAAATCTTGACGAATAAGAGGATTATGTGGTGGGGGTATGTGGAGGAGTGGTTGGGGGAAGTGAGGCAGTTTTACTGTATGAGGGCTCCCGTAGCTCTTCTCTGATGGACTGCTACTTGTGTGTGTTCCTCTCCTCCCACTCTCCACCCTTTTCTCACCTCCCTAATTCCCCTTTTTCCTTCTTCTTACTTTCACTATCTTTCAATTCTCTGTACCCATTCTCTCTTTCCGTATGCTTATCACTTCCTTCCCTCTCCCTTTCTTTCTATCATCCCTTCACCCCCAATTTCTCTGTCCTCTTATAACTCCCTCTTCTATCTCTCCCTCCATCTTCCTCTCACTTGAGTCACTCTCTCTTTCTCCCCCCCCCCCCCCCCCCACCCCCGCCCCCCTTCTTCCTCACAGGGGCTGGGGTGTTCTTCCTGTCCAGCTCTGAAGGAGACCAGATCAGCTTTCTCGTCGACTGCGTCGTGCGCGGCATCTCGCCCACCCGCGGCCCGTCTGGACTCCGCCCGCCCCTGCCAGGTTAATATGGGAAGTCTTGTGTGTCATTTCTGGCTCCCAGCGCTCTCTGCTCTTACTGCTGTTTAACAGCCTGTGGGGCTGATGCGTTTCAGGTTGGGAATCACCGTGGGGCATTACTCTTGAACAAGTACAGCTTTTCAGTCATCAAATCTTGGGCAAGCCCCATTCATAAAGCATCCCAGTTTTCCGGAGGAAGCTATTACCTGATGCACAGTGGTAGGTGTGTCCAGAGCCGTTGAAAAACAGAGTTAGGACACGCTTTGATCATGATCCCTCCCTGTAAGTTTAAATGCTTTCAAGCTGGACAGATAGAGGCACTGATTACATTTACGGCAGGTTTCCGTAAATATTAACGTAGAATGTGTACTGACTACTGTATTGGCTACACTTATACTCAATAGATAGAACTGCATTTTGTTTGGGAATGATGGAGAGACAGCATTTTTCAGTTACACTGCTAAGATTATGGAAGAAAAGGGAGATTTCTCTAATGACATAGAATACGTAGACAGCGGCGACTATAGGTTATTTATAGAAATTTTCTGTTGGCTTGGTGTATACGCATAATGTTCATTGATCACGATGTTGGTTTCAGTTATAGTAGGATTTTTTTCTGGGGAGTGTTGTTTTACAGATTTAATCACTTTTTCTTTGTTTCTTTTTGGAGGGAGAGGATTGCTCCCATAATGCAGATGATGTTTGGATTGGATGAAATTATATTTTTCATCTCTCTATGGTCATTTTTACACCTAAATACATTATAATATCTACATATAATATTCATGTAAATATGTACAGCAAGTAGATATTAATGAAAGCAAGCAACTGCTCAATTTTTGCTGATAAGATAGTTTTGTCTATAGTACAAAATAAACGAGGCAACCCATTGCATTAAACAAACCATTTTATTGTACATTATACTAAATTAGATGGGAGATTGAATGATTTTTCCTTGAATGAGCAGTCTTCAAAGGAACTCATTTGACGTCCTACAGGGAGAAAAATATGTCAGAAAGCCGGTCAGGAAAGACATAGAAGTGTTTTGAATAGACATTTTATTCTTCCACCGCAACAATGCAAAGAAAAGGTGATCTGGACACCTGGCCTTGAGCATTCGAACTTCACTTGATGATCATTGCTTGAGTCAATCAATGATCAAGAATCTTGAGTCAAATGCTTATTTATGAAATTGACAAACTCCACAGCTCAAGTGATGCTATGGTTTAAATTCTTTGGACAGGGCATTTAAAGCATTCAGTGGAGGAAGATGTATCCAGATGCTTTAGCAAAGGGAAAGTACTACAACCTCAATTCTGAAATAGTTGGGACAAAGTGTGAATTTTGAATAAAATCAAAACGCAATGACTTTCAAATCACACCAGCCAGTATTTTATTCACAATAGAACAGAGATACCATAGAAAATGTTGAAACTGAGAACTTTAACTATTTTATCCACAAAATGAGCTCATTTCAAATTTGATGGCTGCTACAGGTCCGAAAAAAGTTGGGACAGGGGCCTGTTAACCTGTTTACCATGGTTTAGCATTCCCTCTTCTTTTTAACACAAAGGGGAGGTGTCTGGGCATTGAGGAGACAAGTTTCTTGAGTTTAGCCATTGAAATTTGATCCCACTTATGTTTAATACAGGCTTCCCGCTGCTGGAGAGTTATGAGTCTCTTTGACGGACTTTTCATTTAATTATGCGCTAAACGCTCTCAATGAGTGAAAGAACAGGACTGCAGGCGGACTCTTCTACTATGAAGCCATGCTTTTGTAATAACTGCAGTGTGTGGTTTTGCATTGTCCTGCTGAAATACACAAGGCCTTCCCTGGAATAGATTTCATCTAGAGGGGAGCATATGTTGCTCTAAAACCTTTATATACCTTTCAGCACTCATGGTGCTTTTTAAAACATGCAAGAGTCCCACACCATTAGCACTAATGCATCTCCATACCATCAGAGATGCTGGCTTTTGAACTGAACAGTAATAACAGGAGGGGTGATCTTTCTCCTTTTTAGGCGGGAGGACACGACGCCTATGATTTCCTACAATGTGAATGTGAAATTTGGACTTGTCTGACCGCAGGACTCTTTGCCACTTTGCTACTGTCCATTTTAAATGAGCCTTGGCCTGCAGAACACAGCGGTGCTTTGGGATCATGCTCAACAATGGCTTATTTTTTGCATGATAGAGTTTTAGGTGGCATCTGTGGATGGCACGGCGGACTGTTTACAAACAGTGGTTTCTTGAAGTATCCTGAGCCCATTTAGTAATGTCAATGACAGAATCATGCTGGTGAATGATGCAGTGGCGTCTGAGGGCCCGAAGATTACGGGCATTCAGTAAAGGTCTTCGGCCTTGTCCCTTATGCACAGGTATTTGCAGATATTTCCAGTTTCTCTGAATCTTTTGATGTTGTTATGCACTGTCAATGATGAGACCTTCAAAGCCTTTGCAATTTGATGTTGAGGAACATTGTTTTTAATGTATTCCACAATTTTTTTACGCAAACCTTCACAGGTTGGATAGCCTCTGGTCATCTCAGCCTCTCTAAGACATCCCCTTTATAGCCAATCATGTTACACACCTGATGCCAGTTAACTTAATTACTTGCCAAATGTTCTTTCAGCTGATTCTCTTGTATATTAATTACATTGTCAGCCCTTTGTTGCCTGTGTCCCAACTTTTCTGAGACCTGTTGCGGCCATAAAATTTGAAATAAGCTCATTTTGTGGATAAAAATGTAATATGTCTCCGTTTCAACATTTGAAATGTTATCTATGCTCTATTGCCAATAACATATTGGCTCATGTGACCTGAAAGTCAAATGAAAGTCAAGCATTAAAAACTTTTCAAAAGTATGCATTATCAAAAAATGAAACGTATATGCTGTCTACATATTTGCTGAAATGAAAAGAGCTTTCCTGAGCCATAGTTAAGCACAGATATGGTTTCCAGAATATGAGGTACACCTAGCTAAAACTTGTTCATTTGAAACTGAAATCCCTACCTTCATGCAGTTTATAATGTTCAATTGCTGTTTTGGGGCATTGATTCCACTCTTATTTTGGAGAATAGAGAGCCAGTGAGTTGTTTCTGACAAGTAGCTTCATTTGGATAATGCATATTTGGATACTTAGTACATACCCGGCTTTCCAGGTTATTGATGTCAGCCTCCAGTGGTTCACGTCAGCTCTTCAACGGAAAAAATGTAAAAGTAATTAGCTATCAATATTTTAACCCCCGTTTTACTTTTTCACATTGATCGTTGACATGCATGCTACTGATGTCATCTCCTGTCACTGGTGCACTGTCTCATAAACGACATGTGCACTGAATGATTAAACCGAAGAAAAACTGAGCTATATTCTAACTAGCCGCCATTTATTGAAATCAGGTCCGCTAATGCGGTCGAAACTATCAGCGAATCTAATAAGCAAATATAAACTTTGTACACAAATGAACACCAATAACAGCAATTAATTTACATTAACTTAAATTAGAATTTATCAGGTTGTTATCTAACGATCAGCATAAGCTAAAGCTGGGTACAGAAAATGACGCAAAATCAGCAAAATTCATTTGGGGTCAGCTAATACGTCAAATTTCCCAAAAATTCAGTCATTTGATAAACTTACCTGCAAGCTTGATCCAATGAAAATTAATGGAGGTTAGTGGTGGAACTATTCATTGTGGAGCTATTGCTCTCCCCATGACACACATTATTTCCGCATTCCTCGATTCCTATTGGAGTCTATGGAAGTGTCGTAACTCTGTTTTTCGACGGCTCTGGGTGTGTCAAAGGTGGAGGACACTGACTGATGCTGGCCACCGGCCAATGGCATTTCATTACAGTTCCTCTCAAAATTATGCAGGCTTGTGCAAATGTGGATGTGGATTCTTGGAACTAATCTGTCGGCAGAAAACTTTATAGAAAGAGATTTTTAAGTATTCATAAGTAATTTCACCTGCTGAACTGCCAGATTGGCAGTGGAGATGAGCATACAGTGGTGTGAAATGAATTTTTGTATTTTGCCGTCTTGAAATATCCAAGTACACAAATGAGATTTCCATGGGCTTACTCACTTGGGTTCTTGTATTTAAAAAGACTGTTTTCTCAAGCAAATCTGTCAGTCTAGCAGCAGAATGAGTATGAAAATATATTCAGACAGAATAACATTCTGCATTAGTGGAAAAGCATATCCAAAGCAGCTTTTCTCAAAACTTCATTTGCGAAGGTAACAGTTTATATGCTGAATACTTTTTCCACCAACAACAAAACTGTATAGGGCTGATGTAGTTTGCCTTGTTGCCAGCCGAAAATTCCAATTTCTGCTTGCGAGGTGGTCAGTTGGGTTTGTTTGTTTGTTTGTGTGTCTGTTTGTGGACAGCCTTGCCCTCAAAATTTCAGACCAAACATCAGCTAACTGCACAAGAAAGACCAACATCATGCCCAGTTGGCATTTATTGATTTTGTTGAATGTAGGTCAAAGTTCAAGAGACAACTAGGACAAAGTTCAAAAATCATTCGGAAAAAATAATTTTCTTCAGAGAGGTCCAATTGAGTTGAGTTTAGTCCTACCTCATATGATACAGAACTTTACTTTATCAACAAGTGATTTTCAAGAAAGGGATATCTACTTAGTTTAAGAGTTAAAACACTTATTTCTATCACCATTTTCTTAGTAAGAAAATAAATTTTTCCTTGATTTGAGGTTATTTTGACTACCTTGCCAATGGGGTAAGCAAAGTTCTCTTGACAAGTGAAATTTGCTTACCCCATTGGCAAGGTAGTCAAAATTACCTAAAATCAGGGACAGATTTCTTGTCTTACTGAGAAAATGGTGATAGAAATAAGTGTTTTAACTCTTAAAATGAGTACATTTCCCTTTCTTGAAAATCACTTTTTGAAGTGTTTGATCTGAGTGCTGTCATATTCAACTTGACAGCCATCTTGGTGATAGCGAAGTGAACTCAACTATTAGTGATATGCGACTACCTTTCCATGCTTGTCTTGACCTTGATTGACCTGGAAAGGTGAAATTTAGGGTAGCTGCTGGTCTCCAATTGAGTCTTTTTGTCTGGGAGTTTGCTTGTCTGTCTGTCTGTGAGCAAACTATAAAAAAAAAAAACTACTGAGCTGTTTGGAAACAAACTTAAAAGGGATTTAGTCTATATTGACTTATAAAAAAGTGATTTCATTTTGGGGTTTTATAATGCACATACCATTGTAAAAATGTAAAATTGTTTTTTGGGGGTATCTTGAGTGTAACGGATTGTGTCTTGTGCACAAAAGATTGCACAGAGGACAGGAATTTGTGGACTGGACTCCACAACTGGAGCAAGGATGGATTTGGTATATTTCTTATGCCAATCTGCAGGGCAGCGGGCACATGCGTTGCAGATCAGAAGAAAAGAGGAACAGAGGTTCCATAAAAATAGATAGTAATTCAAACACTGGCAATGACTATAATTGCTGTGTATTATAAACAGAAAAGAAAAGTAAGCTATGTTCATTTAAACTATAAAGTGCTGCATTTACAATAGGCCCGTTTCCATCGAAGGAACTTCGGGTTAATTTTACGGGGCCGGGGCCGTTGTTGCGTGTCTCCACCGCTGGGACCACCCCCTAAGGACAGAGTACCAGAACTTTTTCAGGGGCTAAAAAAGTCCCTGCCTTGGAGTAGGTACTCTGAATGGCCCCAAAAAACTCCTGGGTGGGGCTTGGGGTTTACTTGGCGCTGATTGGATTTACTCAGGGTGGGATGTACCCTCTACAGACAGCGACAAAATAGCCGGCATTTTTAAAACTCAGCAGATGACGAGGGGTTGCATTTTTAAAAGGAGTTTTCCTACTTCAGCCTCTCAGTGGAGACATGGCTGTTGAGAGGGCCGAGTGAGGGGACGTTCCTGTGGTAGTTCCCCCAAATACTACCAGGAACTTCTTTGATGGAAACGGGCCTAATGACAGCACTAGGCTTTAGGGTGTCGAGTTTTAACATGCAAATATGGAAATAAGTCTACATAAGACTGACAACACCGTTGGAGCGTGGCGCTGCGAGACTTCGCAAAGATACTGCGTGTGGATTGGACATTTATACTCCACTAATACCACTCAGTGTCAATTAACAATAGATGCAAGTGAAAATTGAAAAATTAAGAAGTGCAATCCAGGTCTTAGTAGACTGGTGAGCTGGACGGCTGGAGGCGTGGCGTTACATTGAGGAATTAATGTTGCGTCAACTTGCTGTTAACACAAAAAATGAACTCAATTCAATATCAAAACATTTCAAATTTAATATTACCGTGAAATATTGATAGTTTTTTAAGATTGCCAAATGTCGAAGATATGCTCGTTTACATCAGAAGTAGCTGAATTTTCTACATTTTTAGGTCTCCACTGATTTACTTAAAATTAAAAGTTATAAAACTTTAAAAACATAAATCGTGGGATTACTGTTTTGGTGGGGCTGTGCGCTCTACTGTGTGCCCTTTTACTTCGACTCAGCTGAGACCAGCAGCTGCTCATTTTTTTGGAAGTTAAAGAAGATAACATTTGATTTATAGGTCCCCTATTATGAAAATAAAAGTTTTTGTTGAACTTAATTTGGTCCATCCTCTACCTAACATCTGACAAAACTGGGAACCAGATTGTCTCAGCATTAGTGCTGTTAGGTCTTTTCCATTAAGTCATGGTCTTGATGGGTCAAATTAGATTCTTCATCCCCTTCTGACATGACAAGGGGAGTCCTTGGCGCAGTACAGTCCAGGATAGGCAAGTTTTGGTCAGCCCATCAGAGTGGAGCCACCTTTATTCACCACAATTTTTAAACAGGGCATAGTTTTTGAAGGGAGAAAATTAGAGACTTGAGACCGTGAATGTGCATCCCCCCCCAAGCTTCAAAAACTTGTTTTACAGTCAGCAGGGAATAATTTTAAATTGTAAAAAAAAAAAAAACAGTACAGTACATTACCTCCAAAGGTACACTATGCACTAAGTTTGTTGACATCACTTCTGTTGACATTTGAATTCAAACAAAACAGAGGTAGCTCGCCCCTCCCTCCCATAGTTCCCTCCCACCTATGCTTCCGTAACTTTCAACTCTTGTCGGTGATTGGCCGGAACGGTTTGTTATGTTATGGGGCACAGCCTGTGCCCCTTGTGTTTATTTACAGTTTGTGATGCCTGTGCAGTCTCCAGAGCCGGGTTTTTTTTTTTTTTTTTTTTAAAGTGAATTTAGCGGCAGGCAGCTAGCTGATCGTGGGGAGATGTCGGCGAATTGAGGCAAAACTATAATTGAGCTTAAAATAAACAAACTTGCATAGTGCACCTTTAATTTCATATTTTACCTAAAAGCAACGCTGATTATAACGCTGATTCTCTCCCAGCTGCACTGGCCTTACAGAGTCATGACTGGTCTTCTCTCAGGTCTCTACTCACTGAGGAAATTAATCATCTGGGAGAGTAGTTACTGGAAGAAAAAGTAACTTTTGCAGAGTACTGAGAGTTAGATGAAAGAGTCTAGCTCAGGCTTTTTTTCCCTTCACTAGCAGAGCTAGCCATGGGCTCAAACAGTCTTTGCAGTGATTTAGGGCCGCAGCCATCCCTGGGCCATGCAATTTAAGGCCCTTTTTTTTTCTTTTGGGAGAAATTTTAAGGTGGACTCTCTGGCACATTACTTGGCTATTGCAGCAGGCCTGTAACAAGCAACTCATGGTGCTACATTCTGATGCGGCAGCACAGATCCATAGATGTGCCAGGAAATCTGCACCGTCAATACGACATTTCAATAAGGTAGGACAAATCCTGAGAACCCCGGCACTGCAAAGTAGTCTGTTGATTTTAACCATCAAAGAGCAGATTTTAGTTCTCTCTTGCGTCCCAGTAACTGGAGGGAATGTTGCATCAGGATTAGTGACTGTTTGTTCTCATGGTTAGTGGAGGATTTTCTAATCATTTTTACGATTGAACGCCACGATGGGTTGACCCACAGATTGCTGAAATAAATTGCAAAAAAAAAAAACATTTATTATATTGTGCTGTTGTTCTCCCCGTGTTGCGTGGGTTTTCGCCGGGTACTCCGGTTTCCTCCCACAGTCCAAAGACATGCATATCAGGCTAATTGGAGACACTAAATTGCCCATAGGTATGAGTGTGAGAGTGAATGGTGTGTGAATGGTGTGTGCGCCCTGCGATGGATTGGCAAGCTGTTCAGGGTGGGTCCCTGCCTTTGCCCGTAGTCAGCTGGGATAGGCTCCAGCTCGCCCCGTGACCCTAGTGAGGAATAAGCGGGTATAGAAAATGTATGGATGGATATTGTGCTGTTGAAAACATATCCAAACCTAACCTAGTCACATGACAGGTTTTCAACAGCTTTGATTTTGATATCTAACATCATTTAGCAACAATAGCTACATTTAGCGCTCAAAGGGTTAAAATTCTGCGCAGTACGGTTTCTGTCCAGTTTAACCAGGTTAATCCTCTGCTAACAAATTCACGGTTTGACTTGGGGCCGTTGTTATTGCTGCTGATGTGGGTGCACTTCGTTTGATATTGAATGCATTTTTCAGCAGGTTTGTTTACATTCAAGAAATCTATTCACCACGGTTGGATTCTGTTTTAGAAGAATGATGTGGTCAGTTTGGAATCCCAAATATTTCCACTTTAATGAACTGAATTTAGTCTGACGTTCCTGTATTATGGGCGGGCTAAAATTATCAACAAGGCATCTCGCGACTTTTCCGACCCTTAGCTTAGACCTTAATTCGCAGAAACGCTATAATGTCATAGTGCTGGCATGCAGCCAGAAAGGCGTCCACTGAAACAGCCTCTGAAGAGGCCCAACATGCCATGACCTCCCAGGAGGGTAACCTTGGCTTTTGCTGGAGGTCGTCGTAGGTGCTGTGTGCATCGGGCCTACTGCACTAAAGGGGTGGATAACGCGCTCAAATTATCCAGGCGTCCATATGGCTCATGTGTCGTCTTCATCCCTGTATTGTCATTTAATTAGCAGTGCTAATAAGGCTACATACCCTGCTGGAAAGGCTTACTCCGGAGGAGATTGTAACTCCATTCAGTAATTCATCGTTCCTCCGGCGCCATTTCTTTGACAGATGTTCAGGTGCACTCTGCATAAACCAATCAAACAAACAAACAAACAACAATATGTCTTATATTTTGAAATAAATTTTACCTCCCTTCCTCTCTGAATAGGGCTAAAAGATTGCTCATGAGATTACTTATTTGGACTCATTTTCTGGCTTGGCAATGGGGTAAGAAATTGTTCCCTGTCATGCAAACAGTTGCCATAAAACAAGCTGATATTCTGTACTTAAGACCAAAAAAATGTGATT